>RJWJ010001635.1:0-123936 GCA_004363605.1 Indri indri | reverse complement strand
GCCCTTGAGGGGTGGTGGGGTGAAAATGGCCCCACTGGGGGGTCCTGGCTCCCCCGATGACTATACCTGGCTGCTAACCTCAGTTTCCCCAGTTATCACCTAGGGGCTCATTTATACACAGCACAAGTATTTACTGAGCTCCGACTTAGGAAAATACTTGCCTTGCAGGGTCACACGAATGACTCTTAGGAGAAAGCGAGTATTAAAGCACATGGTAGCCTGGACACGGCCCCACCCCTCCGTCTGGGAGGGTCTGTTTCCAGTCTCTGCAGTCCACCTGGCTTCTCAGGCCACCGTCATTCCCGGCAACACAGAACCCAGAATGAGATATTCTGGGGAGTTGTCCAGGAACTTCTACGTGGAGGGGGGGAACAGGTGAAAGGAAAGCTTGTCCCCAGACCTGGAATTCTGCCCTCACTTGTCCTCCCACAGCATGACTCTACCCACTCACTCCACCTCCCAGAACCTCAGTTTCCTTCCCTGTAAAATGGCAACAACACTCCCTGCCTGCCAGATCACATGGCTTTTCCTGCCTTGATGTACGCCTCCGACAAGGGAAAGGACGAAAAATACTTTACAAACGGCCAGAAAGCCACAAACATCCCCAAGGCAGTCCACGCGATTTTCTGACCCAAGTGGGAGGAGGCTCAGCTGTTTAGGGCCGGGTCGAGGGCTGGGGCGATGGGGTACCACGAAGGAGCTGGAATGCTCCGGCTCCTTCCATTGCTGCAAACATTAGTCACCAGGAAGCTGCCCCACGAAACACACAAGGCCGAGTATCATTTACTCATCTTGAATTAATTAAGAAGACTCGTATGGGGGCAATTAGAGCCCTCGGGCTGATGACATCTCGTCTCGCTGGGATGGAGTTTGCTTCTGCGCCCCCTCTGCCCCTCCCGCGTTCCCCAGATATCGGCAGGTTTGGTTTCTTCCCAAAGTATCTCACATACATTATAGGGCTGGATGAGTGGTCCCACAGACACAGGGAGGGACAGACGGCCCTGGGAGGGACAAGCTGACAGTTACATTGACAGGCCTCTGTTTACACTGATGCCGCATCTTGCTTCCCTCTTTACCTTCCTTTTGACCCAACTTCTCCTGCCCTTCCCCACCCCCACCAACATTCCTGTCTGTCCCTTGTTTTAAAATTCCATTGGCACCAAGAATTCTAATTTCCCAAACATCTCCAGCAAGCACTCTAGGGCGGCACTGTTCTAAAGCCAACCTCCTAAAGAGTTCCGTTCCAACTTTCTAAGGGTGCCGTCCTAATGTCCAAGGGCCACGAGAGGTCCGCAGCCACTCCAGATCCTCAGCAACTCCAGATCCATCTGCTAATCAGGAAGGGACACACCATTCGCCACAGACCCGCCTGTTCACCATAATCATGCACAAGTATGCATAAACCCAGCTGAGCAATTATGAATAATTAAATCAATTAGAGACAGTCTAGCACCAGGGATGATGGGCGTTCGGGTGTGGGCCTCCGTAATATTTTAACAGTAAATGCAAGAGCCCCAGAGAGGCCTGGCGGGGAGAAGGGAACAAAAGCGTGTCCACATGCCAAGCCATGTTGCTTGGTGACCCTCCTCCACGGCTTCGGCGGCCTTCCCAAAGAAAACAATGGTCATGAAATGCCAAGAAAATATTTTGGAGGCAAGTATGAAAGCTTCAAAATGAGTTAATTAAAAACGGATAAAACACGAGTCTCCTAAAGTATGTCGAGGAAATTTAGTGCTTGAAATTTGACAGAAGGAAAAGGGTTTCCAGCGTGAAGCAGAACTCGAAAGTGGCAGAGATGGGCCACTAGGTTGTTTTCTTCCAAAACCAGACTCCTCCAGCTTCTTCACACCACGAGGGGAGCTTGGGGCAGGCCCCCAAAAGCATGGGCAGCCCTCCGAGGCTGCGGAGACTCGCCAGGCAACCTTCCCAGGCTGTTTCAGGAGTGGGCGATTTAGAAGACTGTTCTGGACGTGGGCAGGCAGTTACCAGGGGAGCAGGTCCAACAGGAGCAATTGCGTGATAAAGGCATCTGTGGAGCAAAAGCTGGACTCTGTTTATACTTGCTTAGCACATAGTGAGCACTCACTGAATACTCAACAGATGATGGACTGAGAGAATTCACACTGTTGTGACTCAGTTCCCCAGAAAGGGACCCACTGTTCCAGATGAACCAAGGCAGTCCAGAAGGGACAAGGCACCCTCGCGTGTCTTCTTACGGAGACGGGACTCATCTCGGCCACCCGGCCAGTTTGAAAGCAACTGTCAGAGGTGCCAGCTTCCCAGATGCCACCATCCCAAGGGCCTGGAAATGGTCGAGATTTCACTGCTCGAATGTGGATGGTTAGAGGATTCTAGGAATAGGATGGGTTTCATGAAGTCAACAGTAACATAACCAATTTTCTGTTTTCTCAGTGTCTGAGCCAAAGGCATAAATATGGCCTAATTTAGCCCAGCAGAGAGATTTGAAGTGAGCCCATCCAGCAACAAAGGACAAATGCCCCTTTTGAATGACAATTTGTCCAGATTCCTTGACCAGGGCATACAGGCTATGTGAGGAGGGAGCAGGAATGCCAAGCATCATCCTACCAGGCCATCGCCAGCCCTGTTCTTACAAGGATGAGAACGAGTCCTGCTTCCACACTGTACTCTACTCTTCCAAGGCACTGCTGAACGTCTTGCACTTGTTGTTTCTCTCTGTGCTGAGTTGAGATGTTAGATATTCGCATTGCTGTGTTGTAGAGGAGGCTGTCGACACTCAGAGAGGTCAAGGAGCTTGCTCCAGGCCCCACAGCAACAAGCGGCAGCCACGACTCAGTCCTGCAAGCGTGCATCTGCTGCCCCGCTGCGTCTGGGTGCCTGCGTGATGCACGTCCTGCTAACGCTGCAAGCTATAAAGATGTCCCCAGGGAAGTGCTTCCCCAGATGGATATGCTCAGGGGCCTCGTCTGTGACTTTGTAGGGTCATTTGGAGGAATAACAATCATGCCCTGTGCATACCTGATTTTCCTCGAGTCACAATGATCTGGAGACATGATTTCCCTCAGTTCTGATTCTCTGTGGGGCAGGGGACTCACCCTATTACTGACCCTCACATGTCACTAGCTCCCCACCTCATCCCCCACTCAAGTAGTCTCCTGAGATTCCTGCCCCCTTGGCCTCAGAAGGGACCCTCCAGCACTGTTGGGAGCCTTCAGGGGACATCTCGGGATCAAGTCCTCTTCCTCCAGACTGCTGAAGCCCATTCCCCAACATCTGCCTGGCATCTCTGTGTCCACGGGTGGCTCCAGGACACCCACCAAGTCCTCAGCGTGCCAAGGTGGACGGAGTGTGGTGGAAGTGGTAAGGACGGGGACCGCACCCTCTCAGCCCTCTTTGGGTCACACTGTCACAGGATCCCCTGCCATCTGCTTGGGCCCCCATCAGCACAGGAGAAATAATTCCATTTTTCTTTCTAGAGTCTGTCTTCTCTCTAGAACCACACGTGGGTCCCATCCAGGGGGTGGATTTGAGTGAGGCTGTCATCTGAAGCCCAGGTCACTCTCTTTCAATGACTTGCCTTGGTTACCAGGTAGTTTTCTTCCAACTGCCACCCATTCATAAGCAACTAATGTATACCAGCCCCTGTTTCCTAAGAATGTGTTTTTCCTTAGCAGGCCCTTCGCTGCTCAGTTGCAGATCTGGGGACGTTGCCCCACGAGCAGCCAGACGTGCCCAGAGATGTTTGCCTATCAGCAGTGGACACCGCCTCAGCCTACGCGGAGATCCTCCCTTCAGGCGCAGGAGAGCCCGGGCTCATATCAAACATGCCATTCAAAAGACACCCTTGTTCCATAATCAGTGGAGGGCTGCTGAATGCAAGGTCTGGGTGGGATGAGAAGATTGACTTCTGTCCAGGTGACCCTCTGAGGATGGTAAGTAAGATCAAAGCACCCTTTGGGGCTGATGGTGGAAGTAGATCCACTGGATCCATTTAATCCAGCAGGTCCTCGTTGAAGCCCCAGCAGGCAGAAGGGGGCACAGACAGCGCGTGCAGAGTGGCTCTCAGAAGGGCAGGCACCTGAGGAGGGCTGGAGCCGCCGGCGGGCTCTCCTCCGCATTCTCACGGCAACGGGACAATGAAAGGGGCCAAAAGGCAACCCCATCCTGGCCTCTGCCCCGACGGGCAGAGCTGCTTCCCTGCTGCAGGTGGGAATCACCGCCCTTCTGCTAGGGTCTTGCTGAGCCTTCCTGACCGCCAGCAACCTAGTTATCAACTAACACCATAGACAATGGGGCAGGAAGGGGCTTAGATGAGGGGCATGGCAGTGAGAAGGGCAGGAGCATGAAAACCCAAATCTCATCCATTTGCATTTTTGTCTCCCACTGACCCTGCACCGACCCCACACCCTGCGACCCCTCATGCATCCCGTGCTTGGGCCATCGCAACCATCCCATATGACGGCACAACCAGGCACGCATCTGAGCTTGGCACCTGTCGGGTCACTCCAAGCCTCAGCTTCCTCATCCATGAAATGGGGACAACCCTAATGCTGGCCTGGCCATCTCACAGGACTGTGGGGAGGAGAAAATGAGATGAAGGGCAGAGAATGAAGTGCAAACTAGGAAGTGCGTGTACATGAAAGGCATCTCTATCCACGAGGAATCCCGCAGGATCAGAGAATTTAAGGCAACATATCTCTACTTGGCTTGCCCGAGGTGACAGTGAGGCGTGAGCAAACCCCAAGTCCGTATTCTTCCAAATTCAGAGACCTTTCAGCTGTGCTTTGAAGAGCAGGGAGGGCCCGGGGTCACCTGTGAGGGAATGAGGCTCCAGGAGAACAGAGCTTGAACAGCTCAGTGTGACCCAAGAACAGAACAGCTCAGCTCTGTTCTCTGGGGCCTTAGAAACTGTGAGATTTCAGTGCGAGAATGTTCTAGCCCTTGACAGGGAGGTCTGAAAGCCACAGTGCATCACTGCGCAGTGTCTGGTGGGCTTGCTGGGGATGCAGACCCCTGAACAGCCCCGGGCAGAACTGCTGTAGAGGGGTCAGCAGAGGAAGAATCCAAACTCCTTGCTGAATAAAAAGGAAAAAACAAACTCTGTGTCCCAGCATGGGGACCTCCTGAGGCTCCCAGGAGAGCCAGGGCCCCAGGGACAGAAACGCGCCTGGGATCTGCTTTGCTCAGATCCTGCCACGCGCTCAGGTCTCCTGTCTCAGCCTCCCTCCCAGCTGGCACCACATTCCTGGGTGATCTTGATCACATCATGTCCCCTCTCTGGGCCTCGGTTTCCCCATTTGCATCATGAGGGGTGGACTGCGATGGTTCGCAAGCATCCTGTGAGCTCTGCCATCCTAATCCTCAATGCGCTGAGGCCCTCTTCCTGCCTCCCCTTGTCACCCTTTGTGAGCCCTGCCTCTGTCTCCAGCACCCCCACTCCGGCCACAGCCCCCGCCCAAATCCAGACATCCCCTCTTCCCCCGACAAGTTCCCTACAAGGCCACTGCAGAAAGCAGCAATTCGGACAGAAAGCAGCAATGTTTTAATTTACTCGATTAAATCACCATGTGGACAGAGGCTCTCAAAGGAATCTGCTCTACAGAACTTTCTGTTTAATAGAATTAGTTGAAACCAGATCAGCCAAGGCCCCGTCCCTGCAGGCCATCTGCCCAGACAGGGAAGTGCTTCCCTAAGTGGAAGCCCTGCTGCTGGGGGCCTCTTCCAAAGGGCCTGCTCCAGTGGGTTCAAAGTCCTCCCCTTTGGGGCCAGTGGGGCCAGCAAAGCTCACTCACACCCACCTTCAGCCGAGGGCTGGGGCCGTAATCAGACTCACATTCGGCTCCGCCTTCGGAGGACTCGTGCCAGAATCGGGCACTATGTAGGCCATGCCAACATGGAGCCTGTCATTCAGCAACGAAGTCTGTCAAGTCATTTGCCCAGACTCTTCAAGAAAATTAGATAAACTAACATTTACTTGGCATTGCAAAGTCTCCCAAGAAGTTTTCCACATGCTTTGTTTAATCCTTGTGACAATCCTGTAGAGAGGCTCTTTCACATCCTTTTGCAGATGCGGGTCAGAGAGGTTTACAAACTTGCCCAAGACCACACAGCTAGGAGTGAGGACCCAGGCAACTCAAAAACAGCAGTCCTAACACATGCCAAGCATGTCGTTCTGAGGCCAGTGAGATGACGTCATTGTTGTGCCCAGCATGTGGTGAGTGCTCTTACATTCCTGCCCTTCTCCTGAGCACATGAACCCAGAGCCGCTGGTTCAAATCCTATCTTGCCCCTACTAATTATATGACTTTGGGGAAACCACTGAACTTCTCCGGGTCTCAGGGGAAGGGGCAATGATACCTCTCTCTCAGAGTCAAATGAGATGTGTGGAAAACTGTCTGGCCTACTCTTGGGGCTTAATAGCCTTTGCTGGCAATCCCAGGAGCCACCCCAAACTCTGCAAGCTGACTCCTCGCCATTCAGAGGGCACATTGCTGGTGGTGACGCTCAAAGATGAGGATATGCCATTTAGAGCATAGGTTAGGAAACTCGACCCGAAGGCCAAACCCCGCCTACTTATTTTCGTGAATAAAGTTTTATCGGAGCATGGCCACACCCGTGAGTGTACATACTGTCTGTGCCTGTTTTCACCCTACAACAGCAGAGTTGGTACTTAGGACAGAAACCAGAAACCGAACAGCCCAAGAAGCCTGAAATATTGACTGTCTGGCCCTTTACTCTCTGGCCCAGAAAAAATTTGCCAAACCCTGATTTAGAGGGTCAGACAGTGGGGCCCCCGCCCCCAGCCCAAAGAGGCTGAAGACAGGCAGGGGGAGGAGAGAGGAAGTTGCTCAGGGAGCGGTTTATTCTAATTGTTAATGAGCTTGTTTAACCTCTGAGACCCTCCTCCCTGATCCTAGAGACCAGAGTGGGTCTTACGTGTTTTGATGTAGTATTCCCGTTTAAAAAAGGAATTATTAATGTGCCCTAAGTAGTCCGTCTTGGAGAGTTTTAAAGAAAGGGGGTGGGGTGGGGGTAAATCGTTCTGTTATCAACAGCCACTTTATAAGTCTGCGACTTCCACTACAGGGAGTGGCTGCTGTGTGGAATTGATACACTTGGAGATTTATAAGGTCAAATTTTACGAGCCTACAGATTCTCGTGGTGTATTACCACATCCTTATTACAAGCTCATGCTGCTGTCCAGTTAAACCAATGGAGCTAATATATCACTCCTTGCCTGCCTGGGCCACAGACTCGAGGAAACTGCAAATAAAATACAGCCTCTGGGAATCCACCGTGTCCTGGTTTTTTCCGCACAAGTGACTTTGGTTGTTTTCTCCTCTCCCTCACCCGCAGACGGAATCAGAGGCTGCTGTTCAGTTGGTACACCCAGAATGAGCCCTTGGGAGTGGCCTGAGACCCCCAAACTGATTTGGGGACAAGAGGAGCATATCCAGGTGGGACATGTTTCCAACAACAGAAAGGCAGGGTCACAGGGAGAGCGCAGCCCAGGAGGGAAGTCTGCCGCGCTAGGTCGCGCTCAACAGGACCATGATGCACGATGGTTGTTTGTCTTTGGGCTGAGGCTACTTTAATGGAAAGGGAGAAGTCGGCCTGCCCCAGGCTGTGCCAAGCTGTTTTGGGTGTCTGTGGGTGTCTGTCCCCTCTGCTCCAGGCCCCTCAAGCCTTGCATCCGGGTGGGCCCGGCCGAGAACAGAGTTCCGAGCCAGCTCTGGGGAGCAGAAGCAAGGATACATCATGACCGTTCCAGGCGGGGCTGCAGGGACCTCGTGGCCAGGGTTGGGTGGGGACGGCCTTCAGGTCCCACCCTCACAAACAGCAATGCCTAGGAGTGATTTCCAACCCCTCTCTGACATAGATCCTTTGTCCAAATCTGCTCGTTTACCCTTCTTTTGAATAAGTGAACTGAACTATACACACACGCACCTGGTTCTGGAGCCAAAGCTAATGTTGGAAATGGCTGGCTCAGAGGATGCCCTGGGAGTTCTGAGTCCCCACAGCATGAGGCCCTGTCATCTCCCCGCACTCTCCCTTGCCTGCCTCCCGCCCACCCCAGGTGCTGTCAGAACCCAAGCCCTGCAAAATCCCGGCTCTCTTGCTGACACGGGCTGGCCGAGGCCCTGCCTGCTCTGCCCACGCTTGCTTCATGACTGCGGCAAGTCACAGGGCGCCCTCTCTGGGCCTCGTTTCTGCATCCTGGTGACAAAGGCTCATGTCTAGCAAGGACTCGACTATGCATACAATGAGTCTTAAATAATTTTGACTTCAGGAATCCACTTCTAGGAATCCATGTTACAGAAATAATCAGATATTTGGATAAAGAGTAGGAACAAAAGCATCCCCCATGGTGTTAATTTTATTAGAGGATTGGAAGTAACATAAACGTCCAGTCACTGGGGATTAGTTAGATAAACTAAGGATCATCTAGTCAATGGAATGCTAAGCAGACGTTCGATATTTACCTTTATTTTATAATGAATTTTTGATGACATGAGAAAGACACGCTACAATGCTAGAGCCCCTGCCTGGCCCTCCAGCAGCGCACAGCCAATGACACCCTCGGGGAGCGGGCGGGGGGGAGGGGGTGACCACTGCACCTGTCCAGGTTCAGCCAGGAAGGCAGAGCTGCCACAAGTCTCAGGGGAAGAGGGGATTCCACACAGGAATTAGCCTGCACACACACGAGGCCGGCTGGGAAGGGGGGTCAGGAAGAGCAGCTGAAGGACCTGAAAGATGTCACTCAGTGCCTCGCCACCCTGGCCCAGCACTGGCAGGGCTGGACAGGCCTCAGCTTGCAAGAACATCCAAGCAGCAAACTTCTGGAGCAGGATGCAGACGGGACACGGGGCTGGAGAACCCGGCTCCTCTGGGAGCTGCTGCCTTCGAGGGCCGGCAGCCCAGCGCCTGGTCAGCAGGACTGTCACCTGGGACAACAAGCTGGATGTGGCGAGCAGGACAGCAGGGCCAGCAGGGCCCACCTTATACCTCCAAGTCTGTGGCCTCAGTTTCCCTTCCACCTCCCACATCTCCCTCGAGCTTCTCTCCTGGACAGCTCTAACCCAGGACCACAGAGCAGAGGGAGATCTGGGAAATACACTTCCCACCCACAGAAGGGAGCAATAGAGCCAAGCTGACAACACACACTCCTCCAGCACAGTCATTATTCCACAGTTGAGATGGCTGATGCACAGAGAGGTTGGGTGACTTACCCAAGGTCACACAGTAGGTCAGTGCAGCCTGACAAAGCCTGGGGCCCATTCACAGTGAGGTCTCCCTCCGTTCCCTGAGCTTCACTGCCAGGCACTTAGCACCCAACACCCCTGTGTTGGGATAGCTTTATTTATTGTTAATCTTTGGCTCTTCCCCTCCTTGCAGAGTGAGATCGCTCGGTGGGGAAGGGTGGAGAGGTGTTGGGGAGGGGGCAGGCAGCTGGCAGTTGTGCAGCCTTATCATGTGGCAGGCACTGTGCTAGGCACTTTACATATATGATAGAACTAACGTGTAAAAAGAAATGCTCGTGAGGCAGGAGGAGCATTGTACCTATCTCAGGGAATCCTCCCAACAGTCCCCGGGTAGGGTGACAATTATCCCCTTTCGCTGGTGGAGCTAGTAGGTGGCAGACAGGCTCCGTCCCCATGGCAGTGGAGTGCCCTAAGATTTACCATGCCGTCTGCCTTGTTCCCTTGGTATCTGTGGCAGTAACAAACTAAGCCTTAAATCTTAAAGACACAAAGTCAGCCCAGCCTGGTGGCTCTACAAGCAACCCTTTCGAGCCGTGACATGGGGACTCAGACAGCGGGCCTCTCTGCATGGGCAACTCCATGTGTCCACGTTGCTGGGCCACCAGGGCTGAGGAAGAACACAGCAAGTGGGTCACAACTGGCCATGCCCACCCTGGCCAGCAGGGGCGTGGCTTGGGAAGGGTGTGGCTTTCTTCCACTCATGCTCCATTGACCAGAACCAGTCACGTGGCCCCACAGGACCACAAGGGGACTGGAACACATGGGCTCCATGTTCAGTAGTCCCCCCTTATCTGCCTTTTGCTTTCTGCTTTCAGTTACCTGCAGTCAATTGTGGTTTGAAAATATTAAATGGAAGTTTCCAGAAATAATTCCATTCATCAGCTTTAAATTGCATGCTGTCCTGAGCAGTGTGATGAAATCTTGTGCTATCCTGCCCAGGACCTGAATCATGGTGTACAAGTGTCTACACTACCTGCCTTTAGTCATTTAGTAGCCACCTCTGTGGTTAGATCGACTGCTGCAGTATCGCCATGCTTGTGTTCAAGTCACCCTTATTTTACTTCTTAATGGCCCAAAGCACAAGAGTAGAGATGCTGGCAGTTTGGATATGCCAAGGAGCCACCACAAAGCACTTCCTTCAAGTGGAAAGGCGGGAGTGCTTGACTTAACAAGGAAAGAAAAAAGTTCTATGCTGAGGTCGCTAAGATCTGCGGTAAGAATGAATCTTCTATCTGTGAAATTATAAGAAGGAAAAGAAATTTGTGGACAGTATATATATGTATATATATATACAGGGCTCAGTACTACATGCAGTTTCGGGCATCCGCTAGGGGCCTTGGAACATATCCCCATGGATGCTGTGCTATACTCACCAAGGAGAGGAGATGACTCCAACAGCCTGAATATCCAGTAAACTTATCCCAAACTTAGAACGAACTCACCTCTCCTGCCAAGGAAGAAGACTCCAGACTCACAGACCCCACTGTTTCTGCGGCCTGGTGGCATTGGCTCAGGGAATTCCCACCTAGACCCAGAGACTCCCTGACCTGCTCCTTCCTCCCCAGCAGGGTCAGGGCGGGTGCAGCTGCCTTCCTCCTCTTCTGGCTTGAAAATTTGCTCAAGTTTGAAGAAATGATCTGGAAGCCATGCTTAAGCCAGGGCAACCCCCAGGACAGGGCAGACTCTGTGTCCGGGTGGGTGATGACATAGGACATCCTTTGCTCTCTTTGCTCCTGTGCTCCGTGTGGTCCTCCCACTTCAGCCGGCCTCGTGCAACAGAAGGGACAGGCCTGACTTCCCAGCTCCACGGAGCTCAGCCAGAGAGGCTTCCTTTCTGAGGACTTATGGGAAAAACGTCTTCACAGGTCTCTGTACCCGAAACAGTGGAGCGTCCTTTGAGCAAATGCTTCTTTTTGTCTCATAGACCCTATGAATCTTGCACCTGGTCATGTTTACCTCTTTGCTTTGGCCACAAGGAAGTGCAGAGTCATCCCTTGCAGTTTGGCTGTGGAAAGTACACACCACCTACGGTACACTTCCCTCGGTGAGTACCAAGCTAAGATCGGTCCCCTAAGAAGACTGATCTTAGCTTTGGTGCCATCTTATTTTCCTACCTCTATTTTCCTATTGCACCCAAATGCCCTCAATTTTGTTTCCTTTCTTATTGCATTAAGTATATCTTAAAACAATGTCTCAAATCCTTTTTTATGTGAGGCAGACATCTAAAAATAATACAATATAAATAAGTCAATTAAACCCTCCTGTCCCAACATCCTGCTTCCCACTCCCACCCCGACCCCGCTCCTAAACATTGCTCCAACAAACTTGCTAAAGACATATGTCAGGTTTTGGAGCACTCAACTTTCAGCCAGGCGCAAGGGGGATGGGGGCTGCAAGGAGCTACGTTGCATAGCCTTGGCTGCCACCAGAGCCGTGGTAGTCATCCTGAGGGTGTCTCCAGTTTTCACCTTAGTCTTAAAATGACGCTAAGAGCTCTGGAAGAATTTCAGCCATTACCGTTTTCCTCCCTCCTTTCCCTTATGTCATGGCCTTAGTAAGAGAAGATCCCATCTTTTACAAAAAATGGCTCCATGTTCCCCACAGCTTCTGCCAATACCGCCCACCCCGGCCCAGGCAGCATCAGGGGCTGGTGGGAGTATGGGGTGGTGCTCAGCCAGCGTCCTGACCACACAGCCACCATCAGAGGAGAGAGCATCTGCAGCTCGGAAAAGGGGGCGTTTGCCTCTCTGGCCAACTTAGAAACACCTGGGACACATGTCCAGGACATGCCCAGAGGCCTCCTTCCCAGTGACGATCATGGGACTGTTACAGATCAGAGTATGACATCAGCCACCCTTCCTGCCTACCAGGTAGGAGATACACAAAGAACTGAGCCAACTCCTTGAGGTATGAACCTTGTGAACCAAAGTGCGAGACCCTCTAGTACCCTGGGTTGGATGGAGGACGAGAGCTTTCATCTGAAGCTTGAAGGCGCTATGGACTCTGCTTCCTCTCTGGCACCTTGGTCTTATCCACATGTCACAGGCTAGGAAGCTGGAGAGACCTCCCTCTTCTCCTGGGTGGGAAGGCCCCAAGGGAGGCTTCCTTTCAGGAGACAGGAAGGGCATGACGAATTCACTCTGGCCGAGGACAGCCATTCTCAGAGAGCGAGAGACTCAGAGAGAGGTGGTGGCATCTGCATCTTTCACGGTGTAAAAGCCCAGCCATGAGGCTAACCTTACTGTAAGGGGTGGAGAGAAGAGAAAAAGTCTCTTCCCCACTGTCATGAGCTCAATTATGTCCACTCCAAAATTTATATGTTGAAGTCCTAAACCCCCAGAACCTCAGAATATGACCATATTTGGAGACAAAGCCCTTAAAGAGGTAGTTAAGTTAAAATGGGGTTATTAAGGTGGGTCCTAATCCAATATGCCTGTTGTTCTTATAAACATTGGCGATTAGAACACAGACAGACACAGAGGGAAGACAGTACGAGGACAGGGAGGAGGGGGCCATCTACAAGCCAAGGAGAGAGGCCTCAGAAGAAACGCACCCTGCCAACACCTTGCTCTTGGACGTCTACCCTCCAGCATTATGAGAAAATAAATTTCTATTATTTGAGCCACCCAGTCTGTAATATTTTGTTTTGAAAGTCCCAGCAAACTAATATACCCACTATCCCCTAAGCCCCTGGAAGGGTTGGTTGAACTACCCCCTGCTAATGAGCCGAGGCAAGACTAGGGCAGGGGAGCGTGGTAGAGGGTTGCACTGATGGCACTCATTTTCCACCTCTTCCCACATCCTTTGCCATTCTTTTCACTGAAGAAACTGATTCTGTCTCTGTACTCCTAGGTCTGAGTTCATCCACAGGCCTTGCTTTGGCTAAAGGGATGAGAGTGAACAACCTAGGAAAAGTGCAGATGTGTTTCCCTTCTGCTTCTATTCTTCAGTCTTGGCCATGAGACAACATCTGGGCCAGCCTGCTGGAGGATGAGGCGGGTGGAGCAGCCCCATCTCTCCTGCTGTCTCAGCTGAGACTAGAAGAACCACCTGGCCGAGCCCAGCCTAAATCACCAGCCCGCTCATGAGAGGAGGAAATTCTTACCTATTTGAAGCCACTGAGGGTTGGCATGGCTTGTTACACAACATTATTGTGGTAACAAATAACTGAGTCTCTTTACCACAGCATTTCTGAGCTGGGCAGGACCCTAGTAAAATCTCAGCCAGTGATTTTAAAGTGCTTTTTAGGAATTTTTCAGCTGTTTGCTTCGTATTTCACATTTTTAATACAATTCTAAATGCTTATAAAAATGAAATGAAAAATAACACATACTCAAATGGATGGAGAACCGGATTTTAACACACTGGAGGCCATGACAAATCTGTTATAACTCGGACTGCCAGGCTAACTAGGTTTCATTCAGACCCAAGAAAAAGACAAAAAAAAAAATCTCTCCTTTCCTTTCTATTTAACCAATGCATTACCTGAGACAGCCAGACAAGCAGTTAGGAAAGTATTACCATTTGTAACTATGTGTCTTTGTGGATGAGAATTACTATATTTTCAACTCCGAACAAACCAGAAATAAATTAGCTTTGGGGACAAAGAGAACAATTCTCAGACATAACTTCTTATTTTAAACATTTGTGTTCAAACCCAGTCCATTGTCCTCATTGTATGGCTTTATAAGTAAATGTTATTGTGGACTATTAATAATAAAATGCCATTCATAGAGTTTTTATTTACCAGAACTCTGTATAAGAATCTATTTACAATTTTTTAAAAGATTCCAGTTCTAAACAGGAAAAACTTTGAAAATAACAAGGGCGGCAACACTGGGCAAGAATGGCCAGCTTTCACAGCTCCCCCCAAGCAGTCCATCTAGGCGGCACCCGCGGGCGTCACGGAGAGACCTGGATGCCACACACTCTCAAGGGCGTGACAGGCAGAGGCCGCAGTCAGCCCTGCGATGGGAGATCCGAGCGGCTGCAGCCAGACCTGCCACAAACTGGGATCATGAATTTGGGAAGAAAATCCCTTTGCTGTCTCCCAGGGGTATCATCATGAGACTGAAGTCTGGGAATAAAATTGAGAATGGAGGAGTAGGGTACATCAGAGACCTGGAAGGTCAGTGCTATTAAAGCAGTCGGAGCATTCATTCATTTAGTCATCTGCCAATATTTACTGGGCCAGCACTGGGAATTCCAGCCTGACTGGCGCCTGTACAGCAGGGCAGAGGGGAGTGCAGGGCTGCTGCAGTTATCAGGGCACTCTTTGAAACCCAGCCTCCCTTCCCTTGGCTGTGTGACCAGGGGAGAGTTGCTTAACCTTTCTGACTTCCTTACGGCTAACAGGGGTAAAATTGCATCTAGTGAAATGGCTGGTGCTTCAGAGACACTCAAAAGGTAGCAATTCCCTTCCTCTTCCCCTTCTACTTTTTTCTTAAGCTTCCAGTACCTGGCAAATTGTAAATTCCGCGTTTATGTTCACCTCCTGCCACCCTGCCCGCCTCGTTTTAGCCGTAAAGTGATAAACACGGCTGTATTTGTTTCCTAGGGCTGCTATAACAAAATGCCACAAACTGGGTGGCTTAAAACAATTGAAATTTATTCTCTCACAGTTCTGGAGGTCAAAAGTTTGAATTAAGGTTTCAGTGGGGCAATGCTCTCTCTGCAGGTTCTATGGGAGAATCTTCCCTGCCACGTCCAGCTTCTGGTGGTTCCTGGCACTCCTGGGCTTGCGGGAGCATCGCTGCAATCCCTGCCCCTGCCTTTCCGCGGTCTTCCTCTAGCTGTGTCTCCTTGTCTCCACATGGCCGCCTTTTGAAAACAGCAGTCACTGGATTTAGGGCCCACCCCAATCCTGCATGACCTCATCTTAACTAATTACATCTGCAAAGACCCTATTTCTAAATAAGGTCACATTCTGAGGCTCCAGGTGGACAGGAATTCTGGGGGCACTATTCACCCCAGTACAATGGCCACAGGTACCGGGCACATGCGGCACGCCAGTGCTGTGCTGAGCACCCGCAGGTTTTCACTCCACACACTGCGCAGAGCACCTAGGATGGAGCCCGGGACGCAGCCGCACCCATGTTCTTAGCATTTTTATCAATCTACACTGCCAACCTGTAAGGTAGGGGCTATGACCACCCCCATTCTACAGAGGAGAAAACTGAGGCATAGAGAGGTCAAGTTACTTGTTCAAAGTCTCACAGCCCACAAGTGGCCAAGGCAGCACTCAGTGTCAGGCCACCTGGTGCCAAGCTCCCCCAAACACTACTCCCCACTGTCTCACAGGGCTGTGTTGAGGGCCAAGGTGGGGATTCTCTCAAAAAGACTTCCTTTGGTCATTGTAATTCGGGGGTATCATCAACTGCAACCCCTCTCCCATATCAGAGATAAGAAAAGCGAGGTCCAGGAAAGCAAAGTGACTTGCCTGTGTCGGCAGTGCTGTGATGTGGTCACCTCGGGTCTCTTCCCCTAGAGGCTGTGTCTCCTCCTCTGTCCAGTGTCCTGCAGGGTGCTCCTCATGTTTCCAACACAAGCTGGAAGGCTTCTGCTCCTGCCGACATTCCATATCCGGGACCCAGCACAGGCTCTGTGGCTGAGGCTGCTCAAATCTGTTTTGTAAACGGTGCTGCAAATTATGCCAAGGACACCAACCCAGAGCCATTTAAAATTCCTCTGGGCCTTGAGGACAGAGCTTGGGAAAAACTGTTTGCTTTGCCGTTTTCCTGCTGTGGTTGTTGAGGACAGCGATGCACCAGGGCAGGCAAGTGGCAGGGAAGGCTGGCAGGGCCTGCGCGGCCTGGGCGCCACGGGGAAGCACCTTTCTCCTGCCTGCTCACAGGCTCCTCCGTTTCTTAAAGGCCTCTGGCTGAGTCTAGTCCATAACATGAACTCTGGGCTTGGCCCCGACATAACCCATCTATAGCCAGGAAGGCAAGCTGCCCACTTCCCACAGCCCCACACTCTTTGTCCTCAGTGGCAACCCATGCGCCACAGGAGCAAAGACAGGTTGTGGGGATCTGGGAGGCTCTGACTCCCACAGCCTCCAAGGCTATGGATAGGGCAGGTTCAAGAAGCCCCAAGTCTTCTCTGAGGTCAGGAGTCCTGGAGCCACAAGGCATGGATATGTGGAGAATGTCCACAGGCCAAGCTCAGGACTTACAGACTCCGGGGCCTACAGGGGCTAGGCAGGAAACACAGGTGAACACAGTGGGGTGGATGTGAGGCAACAGGGGGAGGCGGGGACTGCGGGGCACTGTGGAGCCCAGGCCTGTCTCCAGGGCAACCATTCTCAGCAACAGTTCAGTGTCACCAGGTAGGAATATGGGCCCAATATACCCAGAGGTTCTAATTTGTCGAGAGAAGCTGAAAATCTAGACTCTTTTGGTGAAATTGTTCAATTTTTAAATGTCAGTCACTAATTCAGACTCTTTGAAAAACACTGTGCAGTTTGGCAAAACACCTGTCTGGGCTGTTTTCCAGCCCTGGGGCCACCATTTTGAGACCAGTCAAGGCAGCACTGATTCCTGCTGCTCAGTCTCTTAAGAGTGGGGTGACACTCGGTGAACTCATACACCCACACTGCACCGGGTCCTCCTGGTCTTGGATGTGCTCAGGTGTCTTCTCTTCCTGTCTGCTTCATCCCACCTGGTGGCTTTGAGTATCAGCAGGAGCTCCCATCTCCAGATCTGCTCTCTCCCCTGAGGCCCAGGCTCAATTGTCCAACTTCCCACTTGACACCTTTATCTGGATGCCTACTAGCTCTCTCAGACTCAACGTGTCCTCAGCCCAGTCACTGAAGCTCCTCGTCCCCCCAAACCTGCTATTCTCATTGTCTTCCCCATCTCTGTAAATGCTCTCTCTCCCAGAACACCCAGCTGTTCTGAGCCTCACTCAGCCAACCTCCACCCAGCAAATACATGATTGTTATTTTAAGTCACTGAGATTTGGAGACACTTTGTTACACAGCAGTAGCTGGCTGATACACATCTTGTGTAGTAGGCTCTTTCCTTCCACCATAATCACTTCTCTTGCCACTATTTTCAACTCTTGAGGGGACATATTGTTCAATCTCAGGCAAAAGCGAGTGCACACTTTGAACTGTGCTATGGACAAGCACAAGACAGCACAAAACGGCTCATGCTGGGAAGAATCTGCGAGGCCTCTTTTAGTGCCAATCTCGTCTGAAATACGCGCCCTTTTTGTTGACGTATGTATATGTGATTCTGACAGTCTACAGATTTTATTTGGAATGTAATTGGAGACTTTTCTTACTCATCATTTTATTTAGGAAAAATGTTATGTTGAGTTGTTTGGACATAAATATAATTTTTTTTCATGTAAACACTGGCCAAAAAATGAAGTACCATGATATATAGTCTATAAAATTTGGGTATTAAAAACCAAGAGGTATCCTCCTGGGAGAACATTAACCAGAGTGGTGTTCTCAGGGAGGGGGCCTGTATTTCCTCAATTTTAAGGCAGCATCACTCATAAGAGGATTTAGTGATAGCAAAACATTCCACATGCATTTGGATTTGGGCATCTCAGATTCAGAAGAATTAAATAGGAACAATGGGACTCCTGTACTTAAGGACGCACACACGTGTGTAGACATACACATGCATAAAGACACAGATCTGTTCCGCTTGAAATTCCCAGCTGATGCTGGGCAGCAGTGTCTGGGGGACCCAATATGTCCTTCCAAAGCAGCTTGGGATCACTTTAGTTGAGATGACAAAGCAGTTGTGGCCACACCACTTTCATCTGTGTTGGGCTCTGGATGGAAACACATCTAAGCTTCTTGCCAAACGCTTCCCCTGGACTTTGAGCAGGGGGCTGGAGTCAGTCCCCTGGAACACCTCCCATGGGCCCTGCCACGAGGAATGCAGCCATCTATGTGATGAACCTGCAGAGGCCTCCGGGAGGCCCTCTAAACCCCCAAAAGGCTTTCCTGGCCTCCCACCATGCTTGAAATTCCACTGTCAAATTCTTGGATTTTTTTTTTTAAATCTGGAAGAAACCTTAGAAATGATTTGTATCAATCAGGGTTTAACCAGGAAAGTAGAAACCGCTTTCAGACCTGACAAGGGAGTGAATGTGTGCAGTAGCACACACACTGCAGCAGCTGGAGACACCAGCACCCCAGGCTGCAGAGGCAAAGGGAGACAGTGCCAGGCGAGCCAGGGCCACTGGGGACAGGGCCACGGATGGCAGCTGAGCCATGCAGGAGGTGTGGCTACTTCTAGTAGCGCAGCAAGGCAGAGGGAAGGGGGCATACCCCGCCCACCTCTCCCCCCTCAATCTTCCCTTGAGCTCCCTTCTGGAACCGTCCATTAGTTGAACTCAGCTGGAATCCAGCCGACCTGGAGTCTGGCAGTTGCAGCCTGTGGGAGTCAGCCCTGGAGATCCCAAGCAGAGCAGGGGAAGGGTGGGGACTGCATGCGACAGCCAACAGGCCCCCAGGATTCTCTTCCACTAACTCAATCTGTGTGTGGCCCGTGAGAGGCCGCCGAGACCCAGAAACGCTGAGGGTCACTCTAATTTAGGACCATTACCTTGTGACACTGTGACTTCCAGAGGGGCCAAGGACAGAGCATGTGCACAAGAAATAGCTGTAGGGAGGGGAAAAGTGCATGAAAGGATAAATGGGATGGATGTTGAATGCAGTCACATTCTCTCTCTGGGCTTCAGTGATCACAGTGGGAAAATACCAGTGATCACTGCCATTTACTGAGCTTAGCATTGTTCTAATTTTGTCTTTATACCTTTATTGAGGTATAACTGGAATAAGAAACTGCACGTATTTCAAGTGTACAATTTGATACATCTGGACATATTCCTGCACCTGTGAAATTATCACCACCATCGAGAGAGTGGACAAGTCCATGACCCCTGCTTTCCTTGGCCTATTTGTTCTCTTTCCTTCCTGTCCTTCCCACCCACACTCAGCCAAAGCCTGACCTGCTTTTTGCCACTATACATCAGTATGCATTTTCTAGAATTGTGCATCAGTGGAATCATACATATACACTCTTTTAATCTGGTTTATTTCATTTATCATGGTTGTCTTCGTCTGTTTTCTGATGTTTATAACAGAATACCTGAAACTGGCAAATTTATAAAGAAAAGGAATTTATTTGTCACAGTCGTTGTGGAGGCTGAGCAGTCCAAAGACCAGGGGCTGCATCTGGTGAGGCCTTCTTGCTGGGGGGACTCTCTGCAGAGTCCCGAGGCGGCTCAGGGCATCACGTGGTGAGGGACTGAGCTGGCACACTCGGGTCTCTCTTCCTCCTCTTATAAAGCCACCAGTCCCACGCCCAGGATCACCCATGAACACATTAACTCGTGAATGGATTAATCCATTCACGTGGGCAGAGTCCTCATGACCCAATCTCTTCTTAATACCCCACCTCTCAATACTGCCACATTGGGGATTAAGTTTCAACATGAGTTTGGAGGAGACAAATATTTAAACCACACCAACAATGCTTTTGAGATTCATTCCAGTTGTTGTATGTATCAATTGTTCATTATGTTTTGGTGTTGAGCAGTATTCCATTGGATGGATGTACCACACTTTGCTTATGCTTTCTAGTTTAGGCTGTTTCTAGTTTCTGACTATTACAAAGAAAGCTACTATGAATATTCCTGTACAAAGTCTTTGCATGGACATATACCTCTATTCCTCTTGGTATACCTAGAAGTAGAATGAGTAAGTAATATGGTAGTTATATGTTAAACTTTTTCAACTCTCAACTTTCAACTTTTCTGGAATTGCTGTGCCGTTTCAGGTTCCTACCTGCAGTGTATGAGAGTACCAGTCACTTTACATCCTCGCCAACAGTTGGTATGGTCTGTCTTTTTAATTTTAGCCATCTCGTTGGTATGTAGAAGTACCTCATTGTAATTTTAATTTGCATTTCTTTAATGATTAATAATGGGGAGCATCTTTTAATATGCTTATTTTCCATCTGAATATTTTCTTTGGTGAAGTGTCTATTCAAATATTTTGCCCAATTTTAAGTTATTTTATTTTTGAATTTCAAGAGTTCTTTATATATTGTCAATAAAAGACCCTTACTAATCTGTGATTTACAAATATTATCTCTTAATCTCTTAATCTTTTCAATCTCTTAACAGTATCTTTTGAAGAACAGAAGTTGTTAATTCTAATGAAGTCCAATTCATCGATTTATTCTTTTATGTGCTGTGTTTTTGGTGTTGTAGCTAAGAAATCTTTGTCTAATCTAAATCAAGGCCACAAATATTTTCCATGATGTTTTCTTCTAGTAGTTTTAGCATTTTTGGCTTTACATTTAAGTCTATGATCCATTTCACATTAAGTTTTCTATAAAGTACGAGGTATAGATTGAGGCTCATTTTTTGCATCAGGATACCCAGGTTTTCCAGCACCATTCAGTGAGACTGAATTACCTTTACACCTTTGTTGAATATCAGTTGACCATATGTGGGTAGTTTCGGTAGGTCTGGGTCTCAGTCGGTTTGTGCTGCTATAACAAAATAACATAGACTGGTTGGCTTAAACAACAGATATGTATTTCCTAAATTTCCAGAGGCTGGGAATTATACGATCAAGGTGCCAGCAGATTCGGCGACTTGTGAGGGCCCACGTCCTGGCTTATCTTAGCCACCTTCTCTCTGTGAACTCGCATGACCTTTGCTCGGTGCATACACGTGGAGAAAGAGCTCTCTGTCTTTCTCTTCCTATGAGGGCATTAATCCCACCATGAGAACCCCACCGTCATGGCCTAATAGCTCAATTACTTCCCAAACACCCACCTCCAAATTCCAGTATATTGGAGTAAAGGTGTCAACATACAAATTTGGGTGGGACACAATCTTTTAGCCTATAACAGTCTATTTCTAGACTTTATATTCTATATTAGTTTTTGTCTGTTTGTTTCACCTATTTATGTATTTTTTGCCAATATCACACTGTGTTGTTACTACATCTTTATGATATTCTTGAAATCAAGTAATATAGGTCCTTCAACTTTGTTTTTTCTTTAAAGTTTTTGGCTAGTCTAGATCCTTTGCAATTCCATATAAATTTTAGAATCAGCTTGTCACCATCTACCAGAAATGCCTCCTGGAACTTTTGACTGGGACTGCACTGAATCTATTAATCAATTTGGGGAAAACGGACATCTTGATAATATTGAGTGTTCCAGTCCACAAATACAGTATATCATTCCATTTGTTTATGTCTTCTTCTGTTTCCCTTAACAATATTTTGTGCCTTCAAACATATAGGTCTTACACATCTTTTGTCAAAGTATCCCTAAAAAATGTTATATTTGTTTGCTATTGTATGTGGCATGGGTTGGAAAAACTATGGCCAATTGGCCAAATATGGCCCCCTACTTGTTTTTGTAAATAAAGTTTTATTAGAACACAGCCACATGCCCATTTATTAATATGATTCATAGCCTCTTTTGCCCTCAAACAGCAGAGTTGAGTAGCTATGACAGAGACTGTATATAGGCCACAAGCCTAAAAATTTTATCTGGCTCTTTAAAGATTTTCTGCCTTCTGATGTTATTCAATTATTTCAATTTTCAATTGTTTATTGTTAGTATGTAGAAATGCAATACACTGATGTATATTCATCTTATAACCTGAAAACTTGCCAGACTCACTTATTAGCTTTTATGTAGATTCATAGAATTTTCTACATAGACGATCACGTTTTCATAAAGACAGTTTTACTTCTTTTCCTTACTTTATCGTACTAGCTGAAATCTATTCTACAATAGAAGTGGTGAGAATGGTCACCCTTGGTTTTTTCCTGAACTTCAAGGGAAAGCATTCGTTTGCTCTTTCTCCATTAAGTATACCATTAGCTGTTGGTTCTTTGTAGATGACTTTATCAAGCTTAGGATGTTTCTGTCTATTCCTAGTTGACTAGTGAGATAGTCTAAATGTTTTCCATGTATTAAAGTATCCAATTGTACCAACTTTAGGCAAGAACTACTGTTATTACCAACATCATACATATGAAGAAACTGAGGCACATAGAGTACAAGAAACTTGGCCAAGGTCCCATAGTGTTAAGGAGGGGAGCAGGGATTTTAATGGCCAATAAAACAGATGGCCAGGATGAGCTTACTTCCAGCACTTGAATTCTAGGAGTTTGGATCAGTTACAAATGCATTGGCTTGCAAGTAACACAATACCCAATGTTGGTTTGAGTGGTAAGGAACTTTAATTGTCTCCCATAACAAGAAGTCTGAAGGGAGCAGTATAGGGTTAATGTAGCAACTCAGAAGCATCATAAA
Source organism: Indri indri (assembly GCA_004363605.1). NCBI lineage: Eukaryota > Metazoa > Chordata > Mammalia > Primates > Indriidae > Indri > Indri indri. The sequence goes on along the minus strand of RJWJ010001635.1, from coordinate 101,381 downwards.
GAATCCAGGCTTTCTCAATCTTTCTTCTCTGCCATTCTCAGCTTATTGACTTTTCATTCTCTTGCTTGTTGCCTCAGAATTGCAAGGCGGCTGCTATAGGTCCAGACATCACACCTGAAGTTGAAGACTAGAAGCAACTATGAGGGGAAGAAAGAGGTATTTGAAGCATGCCACTACTGCTTTCTTTCAAGCAGCAAAAAACTTGTACTAAGTTTCTCCCAACAGATCTCTACTCTGTCTCATTGGCCAGCCCTCTTGAATAAATGAAAGAGTAAGTAAGTAATTAAACAAATATTCTAGTAAGAAAACTATAGACGGGAGAGCAGTATCAGATTTGAATCCAAGGTGAGTTTGAATCACTTTGAGTGAGTCACTCAACAGTCTGAACCCAGTTTCCTCATCTGCAAAATGGACAGATGACATTTACCTCACAAGTGCTTGTGAGGGCCAGATTTAGGAAATTATCGCGAAAGTGATTTTTGAACTACAAAGTGCCTGATGAATGTGAGTTATGATGGTTAATCTGTCTGTTAATGTCAATTCCTTAAAGACAGGGACCTTGTGTAACTTTTTTACCAGTGTATCCTGAACCCCTGAGAACAGTGTCTGGATCCTAAAGAAATGAGTGAATAGATGATTGTATGATTACATAGATCCGTTATGTGTTTAACTAATTAACAGAATTGTGGGTTGGTTTGCTTTTTTTGTACCCACCTGTAAACTTCTCCGGAGAAGACACTGGGTTCCTTTTACTCAAGGGTCATCCACGCAGCCATTTAGCCCTAGGAATTAGCCTGGAGACCCTTCTGTGTCGTGACGGAAGGGAGAGCGAGGAGCGGAGGGCTGGAGAGGGCACTGACATTCATTACCGCACTGGCCGGTCCCCCAAGCCCTGCCTGAAGTCATCGTTAAGTAAATAAACCCCTGCTGCTCTCCCGGGAGCACTCTGGAAGGAGCTGACCCAGAGGCGAGGAGCTCTCCAGGGTGACTGAGGAATGTGGCCGGTCTCCTTCTAGGCCAGACTGGCCCCAGCACACCCTCCGGGCGCGGCAGAAGCTGCCTAAGGTCTTTGCTGGGCAGTGAGGGGCATTTAGTGAACAGATTCAGCAGCGCTCTTCGCACCCTACGCAACAGAAGCCCCTGAGCCCGCTTAGACCGAAAGGGAAACGCGCTGCTCGCAGAGCCACCGAAGGGTACGCGGCCTGCCCGGGTGGAGCAGCCGGAGCCTGGGCCCCGGGCCGACGGGCTCCTTTCCGCTCCTTGTCTGTGCTCCTCTTCCTCATCACCCGCATTGTGAAAACTCCACTCAAGGCAGGAAAGTCCCCTGAGCCTTCCTGCGCTTTGCCTCTTGAAACAGACACCACAGTAACAGCGACCGGCTGTAGTTCAGGAAATCCTGGCGAAGGTCGCCGATTGGCCAGGCTTGGTCATGGGACACCCACAGACCAATCAAAAGCCGGCAGAGGGGAGGAGTCACATAGGAAAATGTTTGCTTTGGAAACCGCTGTGTTGGGAGGAAAGGAACATTCTGGAAGCAATTGGGTGCTGCCCAAAGGTGCCAGGGGCAGGGAGGGATCGGGCAGACAAAACCAAGGGTGGTCACCACGACTGTCCATCTACTATGCACCTTAATAATAATTTTAAAATAATAGCCAATCATTTATCTGTTAACAATATTCACTTTTTGCCGTCTATAGTGCTACTGTCTCATGACAACCCCCTGAAGTTTTATTTTCCTCATTTTCTAAATGAAGGAATTGAGGCTAGGACCAGGCCACTTGCTCAGGGTTGCTCCCGAACTCAGCACTCTCCTTGTCGCACGCTCACAGTCCAAAGTTAGCACTGGTGGCTTTGCTTTTCAGATGAAGAAATCAGGGTTCTGAGGGATTAAACGACGTATCCAAGGCCACAACGTGCAGCTGGTAGCGCCAGCATTGCAACCCCACATCTGTCTGACCGAGTCTAGTCTCTGTCTACGATTCCCATCTGCTCCTTGCTCCTTTCATTTTAACAACGGGGAGCCTAACAAACAGCCCCACAGGGCCCGAGCCGCTCCAGAGATGGTCCAGGGCCCCTTGTTGAAAAAACAGGACAAAAGTGCCACAAAATGTACTGAAATATAAAGCTTTTCCCATTCCTCCACAGTCTCTCTGGACTTGCCATAGTGTTTTTTAATTTGTTACTTAATGGCATTCTAAGTTTTTAAAAAAGTTAAAATTGTATATTATTAGCAGAATTTTGGGGTTCATCTTCGTAGTGTGTGATGCCAGTCTAAGATGCACATGTAAGAGCATTTCACTGGTAGGTGACCTCGCAGAAACTCCACATTCAAATGGCGACTCTCACACATGAACACGCGCCTCATCTTCCCGGAGCAGTGGAAACACCGCGCAAAACTAACTCGGCTGTTTTCATTCCACTTCCTGATATGCACGCATCGTACAGCCACTCTCTGCCTGCAGCTTGCAGAGGAGTAAGGACATACTGAAAGGAAAAGAATCTTTGGGCTGCCCTATCTTTCTTTTTCTTTCTTTGTCATCATTGTCAGCGTAAGTAGTTGACCCACACCGGAAGTAACACAAGAAAGCGTAGGATGGTTGTTCAAGTTTCTTAGAACGCCATTGCCTTCTTTCTGCATTTGAAGCAGGCTCTGGTTGGAACAGAGAGTGTAACTTCTTGGGGGTGTTAGCCCCCCTCCCCTTACGCAGTCATAGATGTAATATGTGTCACTGAATTCCCACTCATGGCCCATCAGAATTCTGGGCCCCATTGTTCCATTGGACTTCATTTACAACACACAAGTTGAAAGGTAAAATCGGGAACTCGTGTCACCCAGGCTTGGTGACAGAAAATGCTGCTTGGGGTTCCCCTGCTTGAATCTGCCTCCCAAAACTTCCACTCGGGAAGTTTCTGGAATCTGATGAGGGGCTCAAATCCCAGCTTCCCACTTACTCACTAGGGGGGTTTTGATCAAGGATGCCTCCTCGATCTCAACTTTCTCATCTCTGAGACCAACAGCAGCACCGCAAAGGCTTGTGGTGCAAATGAAATGGGGCCCCATGATGCACTGAAAGCATTTATTCTATTATTCATCTGTCCCTAGAATTCGGGTTCTTTAAAGGATAAGAGCATTTGTCCTTGCAGTTTCTGGATTTGGCATGGCTCTCGCCAACCTTGGGAGTGACATCTCAAGCAGGAGGCAGAATTCCCCACCCACTCTGGACTGTCCCCACCTCCTGAAGTCAATGCACCCACAGGATTCAAGGCAGATTCCAACTTCCTTCTTCATTTTCCACCCACCCCAGATAGAATTCCCTTCCTGCCCATCCCCCGAGTGTCTGTCCTGGGTTGATTTGCTGTTTACGCTCCTCCTCATTTCTCTGTTTATGTTTGCCCTCCCCTCCCAGACCTCCAGCCCCCTCACCCTCCCTCCCCAGCCCGGGTCTCCAGCCCCCACTAGTCCAGGCCCCTTAGGGCAAGTGCCAGTTTACTTTCACAAACCTTAAGAAAAGAAAAGGGAAAAAAAGGCAGCCACTAATGCCAAGACTTTCTGTGCAGCCCAGACACGGCACTGCAATCATCTGGGGATCCTCTACGTAATCACGGGCTCTGCCAAGTCTCTGGTTAAAGGGAAAAAAATACTATGTAAATATACAACATATCAAACTATTAGAAATTTTCAGTGTAGATTCCAAATTATTTGCAGCCCTGAAAAGAGACAGACAACCCTGGGTTGGCGCCCCTCCTCAGCTGCTTCCTGGCTTAGGCAAGCTGAGAGGCCCGTGAGCCGCTGTGTTCTCATCTGTGAAATGGGTGCATCTGATGGAGTTCTATGAGGACTAAATGATTTAAGATAAATGAACAGTGGAACCCAGCACCCAGGACCAGGAAAATACTGAGCACATATTTATTTTCTCCCCTATTGAACAAAACTGCCAAAAAAAAAAAAGGAAAGGAAAAAAATGAACAAGAGTTTACAAGCAGCCACGGGGGCACCAGTAAAACCTGAAGGACCATTATTTGAAGCAGGAACATAGATGCTACTGGAAGGTCCATGGGGTTTGGTGGAGCTAGCTTCTGAAAATCTAAGCAGCTCCAAGGGGGGAAAAGATAAATTAAATAAATGGTTTCTCTAATACGCGGCCATCTGGCGATTTGATAAAAGTATTGGGTTTCTCAAGGCGATCCACCAGTGCTCCCTGGGCGCCACCATTGATGGCTTCAATATGACTCGCATGTGGAACCAGCATTACAAATGGGAAACAGCAGCTTGAGAGCTTGTCCCCTAATGGGGGCCTTTCATCACCCAGTTACCCTTAAGCGTCTCCCTTCCTATTGTAATTGGCCCTAAATGAAAAGCATTAGTCCCGTCAATAAAAACTAATGGTTCTACTTACTAAAGAAGAAGGGGGTGGGGACAAGAAAAGAAGTTTCTTTAAAAGGCAGGAAGGGACTGGCGTCACCTCCCTTCCGGAACTTCCGGGGTTTGATATTGGGGTGCAGAGGGCCACGCTGGGGAAAGTGCCGCTGCTGGGAGGCAGCATATAGGGTCTTCATTCTGGCCCTGCTGTATCTGGCTGTCTGACACTCAAGGGGTAGCTGTCCATCTCTGGGCCTCCCTTGATCCTTGTCAGAATGGCTGTAATGAGGCCACGCTGGCCTGCTCACAGTAGGACTGACGTCGAGGATCAAAGGAGAAGCAAGACGTGAAAGGACTTTGCAGACTATAAAGGGCTTGAGCCTGGGACCAGTCGTGGTGATTTTATCCTTCCTGGAGATGGGAGAAGCCCCCCAGACATTTTAAACTGTCTTCTGCTGGGATGCAAAGGGAAGCCTGTTCAGGATCTCTGTGCTTCAGCGGGCCTGCGGCTGCTCAGCCACAAAGAAGGGCTGTTTGGAATTAAACTGAGAAGGCATTCTCCACTGGGGTGGCTTGGGGGAAATAGTTATTTATTTGTTTGCTTAAGACTTTTCAGAAATGGTCTAATTCTCTCTTGGCCAGCAGCCATCTCCAGCCATGGGCCCCCGGTACACATGAGTGGGAAAGGTATGTCCTCCAGTAAGCACAATTCTAAGAGCCGAGAGATGCGATGTTCAGGAACATTGGCATTTTAAACAACCCTCGCTTCAGACTTGTGAGGAGAACAGTGCAAGCCTGCGGGAAAGAGCCACCCGGGTGGAGAGGTAGGAAACTGCTTTGCAAAGTTGCTGTGGCCAAACCCCTGGCCAGGAGCTGAGCAGCTGTCTGTGCCTGTGGTCCTGCCCCAGCCCTGCAGGTGCGGCTGGCCATCCCCATTTCACAGGTGAGGGAACTGAAGCCATCCTGGCCAAGGAAGCTGGGTAAAGGTGTACAGCAGAAAAGGAGGCGGGAGATTTGGGCTGGGTACAAAGTAGGTGCTCCGTCCTTCCAAGTGGCTTCCTCAGGACGCAAGGTAATGGGGAAGAGCCCCAGTTGGGCTGTGGAGCAGATGCTATAGGTGTCACACCTAAATCCCTCATCCTCACATTCCAGAGCACACTGCTATTCATGTCTCAGCAAGAGGCTAGAGACTCCCTCCTACTGGACCAGCTTAGGCATCCACTTAAAGGGCTCACATGAGCCAGTCACTGTCAGGACACAGTGGTGCACTGATTAGCTAAAACCTGAGTCTGGTGCTCCTGCCAGGGCTAGTGAGTGGCGGATTCCATGGGCTCACCCAGCCAATTACTGTGTCAGCGTAAAATGATGCATTGAGTGGCTTAGACCTGGGTCATGTGATCCTCCTCAGAGCCTGGGAATGGTGGATTCTACTGGAAATCAATGCTTTTGTCCAAAAAGGGGAAATGATTGCTGAGAAGTCTTCCAGAAACTTCTAAAAAAACAAAAAGGCTTCTAGAAACACCACACTCCCATGGGAATGACTGAAATTAAAGATTGACAACACCAAATATTGACAAGGATATGGAGCAACAGGAACTCTTGTGTGCTGCGGACAGAAGCCTAAAATGGTACAACTACTCTATCCGCAAAGCATAATAAAGCGAAGGAGGCCTGAACTTAGTAAAAATGCTTGGCACTGTCTACTGAAGCTAAATATACACATTCCACATGACCCAGCAATCCAACTTCTGGGCATATTCCCAGCAGAAAGGAGTGCTCACGTCCCCCCAAGACACATGTCCAAAAATGCGCATGGCAATTTCATGTATGACAGCCCCAAAGTGGAAATGTCCCAAATACTCATCACCATAGATGGACAAATCCATCGCATCGTGGGTTATTCACACAAGAGAGTCACGCAGCAGTTAGTAGAGCAGACTGCAGCTATACGCACCAGCTCAGATGAGCCTCACAGGTAGTAATATAACAGAGAAAAAGACAAAGAGTATTTACTGTGATTCTGTTTACACAAAGGTTTAAGGATAGGCAACACTATTATAACACATAGGGGAAAAGTCCAAGTAGTGGATACCTTTCCAGTGGCACTGACTAGAAGGGAAGCCTACCAAGATGTACACACGTTAGAACAAGTGTTAGATCTTTACTGGTGTGTTTACCTGGATACATACACAGGTAAAAATTCATCCAGCTGGGCTGTACACTTAACATTTTTGTATTTAATAAATGCATGTTATACCTCAATTTAAAAATTTTTTTTAAATTAACTATTTTAATGCCCCTCCCTCCAAAACATCATATGTATTTCTGTGTATTGTCTTTTCTCTGGCTTTATTTTATTATATTATTCCACTCTTATTTTCTCTTTTGCCTGATTTCTTAATCTATTTCTATCTCATCATATACCATCTCTGTAAACTATCTCACACCCCTTGCAATGAGAGAAGTTAAAAATTTAAGGGAAAAAAGCTTGAACAGGAGTCTGCTTTTTTAGCTTAATGAAAGTGATTCTTCTTCTGTTGCCTTAGCTTCATTGTTTGTAGTCCTAAATCAAGATTTTTATCCATCTGCCAATTTGCAAATGGACCAATTTCTACCAATTGGCTTTAACATACACAAATCAGTCTCATAAATAAAAGCAAAAGCTTTGCAGCCGACACAGCTTGGTTTTGCATCTGCAGGCCCTACCTCACGGTGCTGTTCTGGCAGTAGAACAAGAAAGCTATCATTCTCCTCCACACGGTGTGAATTGTCATCTTTCCCTGGTTAAGTCCCAGGTGCTGACTGCCAAAAGTGGACTCCGATTCAGTCCGCTGAGATTTCAGAGTAAGACCCTGGAGGCCGCAAGCAGAGATGCCTTCGGCAGACCCGACTGTAAATTCACGTTTCACCCTCGCCTGCGAATGCCAGAGCTGGAACAGCCCACCCCTGGAAGCCGGCGAGGGAGCCCGTCCTCTCCATGGGCCCTGTGGACCCGCCACAGTGCAGGGGCAGGTGCGACTTCTGGCGCTGGAGGACCAGGGCGCAGTGGATGCCCCCGAGGAGGGGTCTGGACAGCCTAGGTCCCGGACCGGCTCCGCTCCTGCCACGCCAGGCGGCAGGGACGGCTTGCTGGCTCTGCGATCGCCTGCGAGTCTTCATCCTGCGCGATTGCCCGCGGGTGAGCGCAGGCTTGCGTGGTCCTCCCGGGCGCACGGCAGGGACTCAGCCAATGCTTGTCATGACTGAAGGATAACAACGACGCCGTGGGCCGTCGGATGTGGGGGGGTGTAGGGGGATCGAGCACGCAGCGGGTTGGTGGCTTGGGCGACTCCTCAGACGGTGGTGCCGTTCTCCAGGACGAAGCTCCGAGGCAGGAGCATGAGGGTGGGAGTCGGTTTTGTCGAATCTGCTCCTGCCTGCAAAGCAGCACGAGCGGAGGGAGCGCCTGGGTCTCCGTGGCGCACTCGGAGCAGTCCTCGTTGTTCCCTAAATAGGACGCTCCTCATGAGAATAAGGCGCCCGTTGTTTCCAAGGGCAAAGTGCCAGCCTTGACCGCAGAAGAAATCGTCTTTTCGTCGGGTCACCAAGGACAGGCAGCACACTCTTGGAGAGAGGGGTGGCAGAAGGAGGGGCCTCGGGCCTGTGGCGCTGGAGGGGAAGCGGAGGAGGAAGCTCAGAGTCCACTGTGCACGGTCATCCCCCACTGAGCCCCGGGGGGCTGAGCGGGAAGGAGCGCCAGCGCCCACCCAGGCCAAGGCCGATGCACATCTCCCAGCTGCAGGGATTGGGGCAGCCCAAGGCCGAGACCTGTGCTATGCCATGAATCCCCGTTTCCAGAAAGAGGGGTGGAGTTTCGCACTAAGAGAGAAGGAGAGGGAACTGGATCCCAGGCCAGGACAGGGCCATGAGGCAGGGGTGGGGTGGGGGTGCCCCTCTGGGAAGGCCCAAGTCCTGAGCAACACAAGGAAAACCCAAGTGGGACCAGATATTGAGTGTTGCCCCTGTTGGGTTATACTCCTCTGTGACATTACCCTGGCCACAGTAAGGGCTCTGCACAAGCCTAGGTACACCAGGGGGAGGCTTCTGGGGGTTGGGAGAAGTGGGTTCTACAACTGTCACAGAGGAGATGGCCTGGCCTTATGAGTGGACACCGGGCCGGAGCTACAGAGTGGTCAGCAGCAGCTAGGAGCCACTCTAGAGATGGACACTTCCAGAAAGGGTTGTGTGACATGCAGCACCCTCAGCATTTCCCATGTGCCAGATGGGCACCTCACACTCTGCTTATCAAAACTCTTAATTCCCACAATGACTCTACAAAGAACATTCTATTATTACTGATACTGTCCCCCTCCTGCTCATGAGGTGCCAAGAGGTAAGAATTAACTGCCCGAAGTCTCACAGCTAGGAAATAGCAGCATCAGGATTGGACCTCAGGGAGCTCAGCTCCCCAGGCCCTGGCACCCATCATTTCTATGGCAAGCCGTGTGACGGGGCCCAGTTTGCAAAGCTGCCCCAGGGATTGAGGGGGAAGGATCCTCAGAGATCCCGGCCCCTACCCCTGCCAGCTCAGAGCCCTTCATTGTGATTCTGATCTCCATTAATTGAAGAATTCAAGTGCCCATCAATTTTGTGATCTACTCAGCCAGTCACAAGAAGGACAAAAATTCCCTTGTGATGTCCTAAAATCTATATTATTGTAACTGTGAAAAATAAGAACTCTTCAAGTGAGTTCGGTGCTTTACAATTTCCAGACTTTGCACCCCCCTGAATGCAATCTGCTCCCCAGCACCCGGGCACAGATGTCACAGTTCCTTTCAGATACGAGGAAACCGAGGCTCAGGGAGATTCAGTGATTTGCCCAATATTATATAGAGTGTACATTTCAGACTGTTAACTCACGAACATCTAACTCAAAGCCTAGGCAAGCATTAGCTCGTGAGAACAAGATTTTCTTATCTGGAGAAAAAATTACTTTAAAAGAATTTTTTAATGATGGGTAGGAAGCAGCTTGGTGATTTTAGTATGAGGAACCTACCCCAAACTGTAAGGTATTTCCTTTCCAAAACAGACTCGCAAGTGGTTTTGCTATTTTCATATGATTCTTTGTGATGAGATCCACTGTGTATGCCACTCAGAGGGCCGACAGCACCGGAGGGGCAATGGATAAAGCCCTTTCTCTGCCGCTAATATGGGCCCTCTGAGAGATGCCTAGGATTTGTTCCAAGTTACCACAAAGAAAGAGGAAACTTTCCCACCATCTTGTAATTGCAGATTGCTGGGTAACTGAGCCATGAAAAATGATCATACCATGTTCCTCTGCTGGCCTCAGAGAAAAAACCCTGAAAGCAAATTGTTGTGGTAGAAAAAATACTGTCTGCATGCCAAGGAGTTCTTAGGGGAGCAGGGACACTCCTGTGCTTCCTAAGAAAGCATCCACAGAATTCGTCCATTTCCAGGGGAGCTTCAGTGTAGGGCATAATCTCCTTTTCCAGGTTCTGATGCTTGTCGGATTTGTGACCATGGATATGTTGCCAAAATTCTCTGTGCCTCAGTTTACCCACATAAGATAGAAGCATTAAGACTCACTTCCTGGGGTGGTTTGAGGATATGTAGACATAATAGAGGCATCTAACCCCATCATGACACATGGCAGGCACTTTGATAAAAATGTCACTTTCTGGATCTCCCAAAGCATACACCCCTCCCCCACCGCCCAGGGAATACCCCAGGCTCCAAGAGGAGGAGCAAATGCTCCCAAAGTTGTAAATGTGGGAGCTTGTTTAGAGATGTAAAACAAAACTCTGTTTCACCCTACTGGCCTCAAACCTATACTGCCTCCCGCCGAAAGCCAGAAGGAAAACAGTAAGAATTTGCAGCTCAAACTCTGTCATCTACAGCACGGGGGATGCCAACAAAGCTTCTGCTACTTCTGTGCATGCTGGCAGTGAGGGGAGCAAGTCATCATCATTAATTCATAAGAGACAAACTGTATGCTCTGTTTCACCAACTCTGGGCACAGTGGACACCCCTGTATTTTCCAGGGAATCACTGGAGGATTTTTGTGCCCAACTAGCAGAAGCTCGTATCTCCTTTTTGAGGCCTCCTTTCTGCACACCTGAAATGATCTGCACCAGTCTCATGTTTGAAATCCTTGGAGGTTTGCTAAGTCTAGAAGGGGCCATTCTTGCCTCTGAGGTCCACTTGGAGAAGTGCAGTCTGATCTGTCCACTGCTGTCATTGCTTCTCATGGACACAGGGTGTCACTGTTGAAGATGGGCTCAGCACAGTTTGGCTAACCACCCTGCCCCTGCTGCTGGGAAGCACCTGCTTATTGGGGCTATCATGGCACCCCAATCCAGGCACCAACAATACAAGTCTTGCAGTTCACATTCCCACATTCCCTTGCTTAGCCTTTGCTCCCTCAGACAGAACCACTTGCAAGGGTGACTGGGTCCAGAAAAATTTTCAAAATAGGTCTCAACTTCTGCCCAAACGAGCTCCTTCCCTGGGAACACTCTGTAATGGTTAATTTTATGAGTCGACTTGGCTGAGCCATGATACCCCAATATTTTGTCAAACATTCTGGGATGTTTCCATGAGGGTATTTTTAGATGAGACTGATGTCTGAATTGGTGGACTGTGAGTCAAGCAGATCACCTCCAGAATATGAGTGGGCCTCATCCTGAATAGAATAAAAAACTGACCTCCCCACCAAGCAAGAGGGACTCGTGCCAGCAGAAGACCTTCAGACTCAAACGGCAACATTGGCTCTTTCCTGTGTCTCCCGACTACCAGCCCACCTGCAGGGTTTGAACTTGCCAGCCTCCATCATTGTACGAGCTAATTCTTTAAAATAAATCTCTCTCTCTCTACACACACACACACGCACACACACACTTCCTACTGGTTCTGTTTCTCCAGAGAACCCTGACTGATGCACACTCTGTCCTTGCACCGAGACATTGCTCTGACTGTCCTGACTGCCAAACAAGCTCTCCTTTAGGACACCGATCCCTTTCCTGCTTGCAGACCTCAGTAAGGTGACCTCAGTCTTTCCTGACGGTAGAATCTCAGAGAACAGAACTTGATCTGGGTCGCTGGGCTTTGTATGCAAAGTGGCAACTTCCTCTCCATTGCCTGGAAAATGAGGCCCATGTGCCTCATGCTATAGGGACAAACTAAGAGACCCCTCAAGGGATTCTCTCTTGGACAAAGAGAGAGGATCTTCTTCAAGATGAATCGTGCAGTTTCCTAGGGGCTTTAGAAACCTGAGCAATCACAGGCCACTGCCCCAGTTGTGGACCTACTAAATACACCTTGCTTACATTTTCTCAGCTGGTTGAATTCTCTGTTCACCCTGGAAGGTGGGTGTTTTACATTCACAACGAGAACACTGAGCTGAATCCCTTCTCCAAGGTCAGCCAGTCAGTGGCAAAGCTAATATGACCCTTATAATTCATAATAATGATTTAATAAGAGTGTTATTGTTAATAGAAAAGTAAAATTGGATTTTCGCCTTAATCCTCAGCTCATTTTAGCTATCCTGGGGCCAGACTACACTTCGAACTTTTAAAACCATTTTTGGATTGATCAGCCAAGAACAAAACAGCTTCTAGTGTGCTTAGCAAAGTATGCTTAGCCAAGCTATTAACTTCCAGCAGAAGTCGACTATGATACTGAAATGAAAGTTTGATAATATCTATTATTTGTCATATTGTTCCCCCATCATCTCTTTATGACAAATGGATGGAGGCCCACAAATCCTAATTGCCATGCTTTGTCCAGATGGGAAAAAAGTAACAGCTTTCTCTGTTCTGCATCTCTTATATTCAAATAAAGTTTATAGCGAAGTCAGAGTTTATTCCATTTGGTTGCTATGGGAAAGCAGAAAGTTCTGACTGTGTCTCAAATCTTTGGGATCAGTCTGCCATAGCCAGATATAGGACACTGGGAAGGTCACTCATCTTTTTAGGTCTCAGTAAAAACAAGAGGCAGAACTAGACAGCTCTAAAGTCCCTTCCAAGTCTGACAGTCCGTCAGCTGCTGCCTCTGCAAATGCCCCTCAGGGGTTCGGTGAGGGGGAAATTCTGCTCTGGAGAGATGGAGGCCCTAACACGGTCCCATATTGGTAACACCTTCACAATCGGAGCATTTACAAGGCCCAGGTGCCACTCCTGGCTCTGTCACCATTGGCTAGGAAATCTTGGACAACTCATTCAATATCTTGGCATTTCCTTGTCTGCATTTTCCACAATGGTGAGGTAGAGGGGATAACGATGGGCCAAGCCTACCATAAAAAAAAAAAATGAAACAGCTTATTCTGAAAAGTTATAAAGCTGCAAGGCAGAGCGCTTCACCAAGAGAATCACTTGGAAACAAGGTTGGCTGAGCCCCCTCTACCAAGTCCTCAACCATTGTGGAGTTTCTGTGCAAAAACTGCCTTCCCCACACATTGACTGCAGACTGCTGGGGGTGGGTCCTCTGCTGAGGGTCCTCAGCCACCCAAGGAGCTTCACAGTCTCTGCATCGCTGATCCAAGGGGAGGTTCACTTGATTAGCCAGAGAAGGACAGAGTGACCGCTGGACAATTGTGCAAGGTCTCAAGCCTCTGCACTGGTGGTGGCTGCTCCCCTTGCCTGCATCTGACATACATCTCGTGAAACCCAGGAGTCCGTATTCCAGGAGCACAGAGACTCGGAAAGGGCTAAAACTGGCAGATTCTTAGATCCATTTTCCAGAGCAGTATGTATCCTTCAAAATGGCCACATCTTATAAGCTCCCAGAGAAAGGGAATGGAGGGAACAGGGAGAGCCAGTACGGCCAGTAGTACTGGGTCCAGGACAGCATGACCCTGGTCTTCTAAACAGCAGAGTCCCTGTAGCAGAAAAGGGAGAGACCCAGCACAACACATGTGCCCGATTGTCCACAGCGGGGTCTTCTCTGAGCCCTGGAGGATGGACCTTGTTTGAAGGGCAGAAGGCTCATCTTTAAAACTGAGACAAAGAGTTGGGACACTCATCTAAAGGTGCATCTCTTTCCCTCCCTGTCTTCCTAAGGCAAGCACTAGCTGGCTATGGGCTACAGGGTCCCACAGCAAAGTCTGTACTAGACTTGGATGTTTGTATAAACAGATTTGCAAAAATGAGAACTATTAGTCTGCACAAACGGCTGTCCCTGCTGTTCTGTACGCTGACTACCAATGAGAATTTTCATGTTAGAGCCCTTAGATTTTGCACAGATTGAAAGGAGGTGATGAAAGCAAAGATATAGCAGAGACCCCAGGGGTTGACTCCTAAACATGATTTCCAGTTTCTGGCTTGAACAATTGGGTAGACAATGGTGTCACATGTGGGATAGGGAGCCCTGGGGAAGGTGCAGTGGGCCAGGGATCGAGGGAGGAAAATATGAGTTCAGTTTGGGGCTTTTTAAGTCTAACCATTCAGGGCCAATATCTAACAGACAGTCGATCATTCAGTGTTTCCTAAGCACAAGATAGCGGTTGCAGACATGGAAGATTCATTGACAATGCAACACCACATGATACGCTGGCAACCCAAGCCCCAGAATTCATATCACCCTCGGGTAGTGGGAAAAGAATTTGGTAGGAAAACGAAAATTCAGAATTTGGGCCAGAAGTACCGGCCCCAAAGAAGCTATGTTTTAAAGCAGGAGTGATTACCTTGAATTGGCAAAAACACGTTTACCCCCAACAAAGGAATAGGGAGAGTCATAAGACAATCTGAGTTCAGTGGAAAAAATATCTTATTGAACATATTGCTCCAAGAGAAAGAAGAAAAGGGGAGGGAGGAAGAAAGCCTGGTGGGCTGAGAAATTCACTCAAATATTGCCACGAAAATGCAAGTAAAAATCCCCTGCTTTCTTGCGCCACAGAGGCGTAAACCGAGAACATATGGAGGCAAAAGCACTTTGCAAATTCAAGAGTGCACCCCTCAATTGTAAAATATTATCATTTTTTTAAAAAATAAATGTTTCGTAGTATAAGCTTGTAGACTTTCATATGAAGTGATTTAGCTATAAGATCATTGGCAGTGATCTCCAATTTTTAAAAATCTGGTTGTCATTTAGTAAAACAAATTTGCACCATTAATATATGTTGATTCATTTCTTTATAAGTTCAATACATGTCCTACTATTATTGGCTTATGTTCCAAGGCACAATAAGCAACTTAGAGCAAAACTTAAAGCAAAATTTTGGATACAGTAAAAAGATCAGTGGTTGCCAGGGGTTGGGGATCGGGGGGAGGGAGCCCAGGGCATTTCTAGGGCAGGGAGACTGTCCTGTACGGTGCTATAATGGGACATACGTGTCATTACACATTTGTCCAAACCTATGGAATGTACAACACAAAGAATAAGCCCTAATGTAACCTATGGACTTCAAGTTATAAAGTAAAAATATTGGCTCTCCCCAATTGTAACAAATGTAGCACAGTAATGCAAGATGTTAATAACAAGGGAAACTTTTAGGGTGGGAAGGGGGTGGTACTTGGGCGCTCTCTGTACTTTCCATTCGATTTTTCTAAAAACCTAAAACTGCTCTTAAAAAAAAGCTTATTAATTTGAAAAATGTTTTGCTGACAAGTAATTTTGTTCAAGAACTTCACATTGTTTTAAAACATTTCCAGGCCCCTTAAAACTTTTTTTTTTTAGTAACCACAGTTAAATGAATTTGACCATCTGGGTTCATCTTAAGGCAAATCAGGCTGGTCTAATCCTTGTGAAAATCTACAGGGCAACTCCATTTTGACATTGTGAAATCCATTTCTTAGAATCCTTTCTATCCCAAAGTGAATTTGATATGCTTTCCTTCCGTTGATGCGGGGAGTTATTCTAAGGGGTGGTCTCCCGGATCTTCTTGTTATTTCTGGAGTTTGAAATAAGCTCGGCGTTGTTATGGAGCAGAGAAAGGTACATGAAAAGCTTAAAGGGTTTCACTTCATGTTCCAGAATTCAAATATTTCAAAATCAATTATTCAGCTTCTGGTAGAGTCTTCAAAACACGTCCTCTAAGTCATAGCAGAGACCCTTGCAGGGCAGGGCCAGGAACGCCCTCCTTGTTGTCCTCTGACAGCCACAGACACATTCATGGCTGGCACATCTGCCCGGGGCTTGCATCAGCATTTTCTTGACATGAGTTACGCTCTGTCCTCTCTCTTTTTTCTCTTTTAATCATCCCACAAACACTGTGAGCAAATACCACAACCCTGCCACAAGCACACCCTCCCCTGCCCGGTCCTGTCCATGGGGACGATCACAGGCACAGATATATCCAGATGACAGCAGTGACACGAGCCTGCAGGTCTCCAGGACTGTTCTTAGTACTTCCATGTATTACGTCACTTGCTTGCCAAACAATCTCAAGAGGTGGACATTACGATTACCCCATTTGCCAGATGAGGAAGCTGAGGCCAGAGATGCTAAGTAGCTCTGAGCTTTTGACATAAGCAGCAAGTATTTGTGGCATGCCTGCTTTAAGCTTTGCACTGTGCTGGTAGAATGGACAAGGCACGGGCTTGGGGACAGGCAGACCTGGGCTCCAATCTTGGACCTTGGCCAGGGATGAGAATGGTGCCCGTTGACTAGCTGCCTCCTAGTCAGTCATCAAGGCGCTTTCATTGAGAGCTACGCGCGCCGAGCTTTCTAAAGGATTAGGATATGTCGATCTGTGAGTTTACATTCTTGTGGAATGAAACAGATAACACCCAACAATCGAAGTGAAGAAATAAGTCCCACATGACATCAGAAGGTGTTGCGTACTCTAAGCACATGACCTGTGCACATGCACAGGGTCCTCTGCACAGAAGGGCCCCCAGCTTGGTTTAATGCTTCCATCGTGAAATCCGAAATAATTTTTGAACAGGGGACTCCATATTTTTATTTTGCCCCGGGCTCTGCCAATTGTGGAACCTGTCCTGGCTCCAGGAGCTGAGAGAAATTACAGTGGTGTAGGGGGCTTGGTGGGAGGCCTGGGTCGGGCAGCGCAGGGGACGGGGCGGGGTGGGCCTCCCAGCGAAGGCTAGAAGTGGCTGCACTCGCTTCCCAGGCTGCTGCAACAAAATGTCACAAACTTGGTAGCTTAAAACAACAGAAATTAAGTTTCTCACCATTCTGGAGGCCAGAAATACAAACTCGACATGGTAACAAGGTTGCTTCCTTCTGGAGGCTTTGTGGAGAATCTGTCCCCAGCGTCTCTCCTAGCGCTGGTGGCGGCTGCTGATCCTTGGTGTTCCTTTACTCCCCAGTCTCTGCCTCCTTCCTCACGCGCCGTGCTCCCTGTGCGTCCCTGTGTCCCTGTGCCTTCACACGGCCTTCTAAGGACACACCCTACTTCACTACTTCTGCAGAGACCCTATTTCCAAGTGAAGTCACACTCACAGGCACTAGGGGTGAGGACATCAACATATCCTTTCAGGCGACGCAATTCGATCTACAACAGGGGGTGAGCCCAGTGGCCACCCAGGGAAGGGTGTCTAGGCAGAGGGAACAGGCAGTGCACAGCCCTGAGTGAGCAACCACAGGGAGCGCGTTTGAGGAGCGGAGTCCAGTGTGGCCAAAGCAGAGCGAGCGGGGGGGAGAGGGTGGGCAGAGAAAGCCGGGGCGGTGAGCTTAGACAGGATCCCACTGTGAGGCAGCTGCTGTTTTCCCCACTTTATGGGAAGGAAGCTGGGGCTCCGATGAAGTAACAGACTCTCTGTTGTACAGCGTGACGGGCCTGAGTCGGAGAGAGGGCCGCTGTCAGTTAGTTCACTCACGGAAGGGGAGCTCAGGCCCGGGGAGGAGAAGGGACTGGCCCCCAAGTTGGAACCACCAACCCAGGCTCTTCCTGTCCCTCATGGACCTGTAAGTGGCTTCAGACTTGCTGAACCCTCACCCCTTCCAGGAGACAAGACCACACCCATGGCCCCTGCCGCAGCAGTGCCGGGGCGAGAGGAGAGGCCGCTCTCCAGCAGCAGCCCCTGAAAGGGGCGCCTGTGAGCACGAGCCAGGGTCACACTTTCCCCCAGCTCACACTTGGGAGGGGCTCAGTACGCAGACACAGAGCGGGGTGTGTTGGAAGGTGCTCGGTTCGGGTTCCTCTGGAAGCAGAGACAGGACTGGGTGGGACGCGGCTGAGGGAAGGGAGCGAGATGGGGAGGAGGGAGGCAGCAGAGTGCAGCGATGTGGGGCCACCACTGGGCAACCGCTCAGTCCTGGTGGGGACCCTCTGAGGACAGGGTAGAGCCCGCCAAGGACTTTGCAGCAAGCCGGGAGGAAGTGAGGTGTTTATCCACCGGCCCCTGTCTCTCACTGGAGGGCATCCAGCCCCGGGCACTCCCTGGCTGTCCTGCGAGTAGACAGGCTGGTGCTCAGGGCACCTCACAGGGGCCCAGGCAGAGAAATAGCATGTTCTGGAATGGCCCATCACGGCCACAGGCGAGTTTACGGGAGCCCAGGGATGGCACTGGGCATCGACCACTGGCTGCCTGGGCTTCGTGGAACATGTGCTGGGTGAGGACAGAGTGGGGCTACCTCCCCAGCTATTCTTAGTGTGCCCACGGTCCCCACCTGGCACACGGCTGGGGCTGAGGGAACACCAGGCCGCGCAGTGAGCCATCGGCTAGGCCCGCTGCTCTCTGGTGACTGCACACACACTGGAAACCCATCCCAGAGTGCCAAGTAATTAATCAGTCATTTGAGCCAACCACTGGTAATTCCTGAACGCCTTGTCTGGCCAGGCACAGAAACAGAAACAGGCCCTGTGCCCCCAAGTGGGAGACACACGTGAAGAGACACCGCCGCGGGGTAGACGCTGCAGCAAAGCAGGGACAGAGGGGACGCCCCTGCCCACCAACGGTGCGCGAGACACGGGGCCGGGCAGGGGCTTAGGGAAGATTCCCAAAAAGAAACAGTCAAGCTGAACCCTGAAGGACAGGCTCAGGTTCACCAGGAAGAGACGCTAGGAGAAGGGACATGCAGTGGAGGAAACAGACACAAGGGTGTGGAGGCCTAGGGGTCCAATGACCCGGCCACGCTGCTCCGACGTACGCGTTAGAGTCACGCGTGGGAATATTTGCTTCTGCCTCCCAGTCTGGAGTTCCACGTGGCAAGGGCCACGGCTGTCTCGTCTCTCTGTCCCAGCACCAGAACACAGGCCAGGGACACAATAAAAACTCCATGCAGAGAACCCAAGGCTGGGATGGATCTAGAAGAGGAATGCGAGTATCTGCCAGAGGTCAGTGCCGCTCTCACTGTAGACAGAGGATGCCTTTCCCACGCCCTGGGGGTTCGTGCGTGCACTCTGGCCTGAGGAGTAAATCCCACCCTCACCCACCCCAGTGGTGGATGAGTTGCCCCATGTCACTGTGCCTCATTTGCTCATCTCAAATAGGAAGGAAGATGTCAGAGCTCAGCTTACAGAGTGGACGCAGGGATTGCAGGCAGGGAAGTGCTCAGCATAGCTCCCAGCAGACTCTTTTCGTCATGTGAACTGACAAGCAAGATAAGCCAGTCTGGAGAGAGAGACCATGAAGTCAGTCTGCCGAGAGAAGCCATGGACAGAGAATGTGACCAGGGGTTCTTACCTGAACGTTGTGGGTTCTTCAATAGCCTGCTGAAGCCTAGGGATTCTGTTCAGGAAAAAAAAAAAAAAAAACATATAAAATAAAATCAAAAGGATTGCCAAGGAAAGCAATTATACTAAGATACAATTACCAAAATATTTTTAAAACACATTTGTAAATACGACTGCCCGTGTTGCTTATCAACACACTGAAAGACACTATCTGGCATTAGATGTAAGACCCTAGTTTTGGGGTAGTGATCGGCACAGATGGCAATGACCACGTGATGTGAAGTACCTGTGATTTCTATTTGTGACAAATTCACAGATATTGCTAATACTGCTGCGGTTTGTTGTCCACATTCACAGATAGAGGAAATGCTAAATTTCAAGCCGAGATTAATAAAACCAAAGATATAATATTTTCATTCAAGTTCAAGGGCCTCTTGAATTCTAGGCACAACCCTTGGGCATCTGTAGCTTCTAGGTTGAAAACCCCTGCTAGCCTTATTCTGAGAGCAAGTGCTTCCTACCCATGTTTACATGGAAAACCCTCCTCTTCCCCCATCGTCCCAAGTCCCCCTTTGATGCTTGAGGGAGCCTGCAGGGTCTCTATTCGTTTAACCAGAAGAAACTGGTTGAAAAGCTCTGTCTACACCCCAGCCCTTGAAGGGATGTAGGCAATTGTTAAGCATCAGGTTGCATCCTCCTTCCATCTCCTGAGTGTCAGGAGGGCCTCCTCTGTGTCAGCCTGTGAGTACCCAGGACACCGGGGGAAGAGTCTAGCATTCATGAAGTCCTCCTGTGGGCCAGGCAATTCTATCAGCCTGTTCAAATCTCAAATTTTGGCTTTATTGCTTCTATTGCACATTTATTTTCTATTCTGGTAATTTCTACTCTTACTTTTATTATTTCCTTCCTTTTACATTATCTGTGCTTATTTTTCTATCCTT
This sequence comes from Indri indri, assembly GCA_004363605.1. NCBI lineage: Eukaryota > Metazoa > Chordata > Mammalia > Primates > Indriidae > Indri > Indri indri. The sequence goes on along the minus strand of RJWJ010001635.1, from coordinate 81,508 downwards.
TAACTGCGATGGTCTAAATGTTTGTGTCCTCCCCAAGGCCCATGTGTTGAAATCCTAACACCCAAGGTGATGGTGTTTGGAGGTGGGGCCCTTGGTGGGTGATCAGGTAATGAGGGTGGGGCCCCCAGGATGGGATTAGTGCCCTTATAAGAGAGGCCCCAGAGGGCTCATTCACTCCTTCTGCCATGGGAGGACACAGCGCAAAGCACTGTCTGTGGGCCAGGAAGCAGGGCTTCACCAGGCACTGAACCTGCTGGCTCCTTAATCTTGGACTTCCCAGCCTCCAGAACTGTGAGAAAGAAATTTCTGCTGTTTATAAGCCATGCAGGCCATGGCGTTTTGCAATAGCAGCCCACACAAAGACACTAACTTTCTCAGCTGAACACTGTTGCAGGACGGGCTCTCTCCAAACAAACTCTAAGACCGAGGTTTGGGTCCAAGCAGTGCCCGCTTGGGATTGGTCCCTGTGAGGGAGGGAAACCAGCGTGACTGGGCAGAGGAGAAGCTGAACTGCAAGGCATTCCCAGAAACGGCTTCTGCCAAGCCCAAAGGGCCAAGCCCTGGTGCTGAGATGCGCCCTGGGACAGGGGGTGCTCTGTGTTTTCTTAGGTTCTGTATTTGTGCATTTGTTGTCCATTAGTCACAAGCTAAACTAACGCCAGTGTTGTTCCCCACCCCCTGCGATCCAGCTCACTCTGAGCCACCTCCCTGGCTAACGCGCACACCAGCAGAGACTTCCCTGCCTAAAGTCAAGGACAGGCCCTGTGCCCCAAGGTCTGCTGGAGTCACTCAAACTGGATAATGCCTTGCCTTTCCCGCAGAAAGTCCAGAAAAGGCTCTGGCCTGGACCTCGCCCTCACTCCTTCTGCTCTGCCCCTGACCAAGCCTGGAGCTTCCCCTGCGGCCCCGTGCAGCACGGCGTGCCCCTCCTCTCAGGAAACGTACGGAGTCAAGGTCTGTCAATGGCATTGGCCTCCCTGTGCTGGCACTTGGTCGCCTCCATGAAGTGAAGTCCCACTGGTATGACTGAGCGGGGGGGCCAAGCTGTCACCCCCGCCCCCCACCTAGCTATTAGATGTGGGCCTGCCTAAGAAGAGCACGTGGCCTGGGCAAGGGGCTGTCATTGGCCGAGGGCAATTTCCCAAGAAGCCTCACCGAGAGGTGTCAGCTGCCGCCATCCCAGCAACTGAGGGATGAAGGCTTTGGGCTTGAAGGGGAGAATCCAAGCAGTACCATGTCTGTTACAGGTGCTTGGATTTCCAACTTTTCTTCTTTTCCAAAATGTGCACTTAAGTCTAAAAATCTCACTCAAAGTATGCCTTTAACTGCATCTCACATTTTTTGATATTCATTTGCATTATTTGGATTTTGTAAATTTATTTAAATTTTTTTGACATCTCAAAGTATAATTGCTCAGTTTCCTAAATTTGTGAACTTTCTAGTTATCTTTTTTCAGAGCTTTTTGCAGTCATTACCCTAAATTACTCTGCCAGACTCCATAATAGGTTTTTGTTCCAGATTAAATTAATGAGAATATTTCTTCCTGAGAGTTCTGGATAATCATTACTTTGTTGCTCCACAAAGGAGCTGGACTTGTGGAGTCCAAAGGTCACTGAGGCTAAATGCTAATGCTCCTCTCTTCCCTCTGCGGAGCAGCCCTGGGAAAATGCCCAGATGCCCTCTCAGTGAAATAGGGAAGGACACCTCGTGCCCCAGAGCAAGGGTGTCAGTATGTACTCTCTCGAGTGCCGTTTCCATTTCAAGTCTGTGACTCCCCGGCAATGAGGGCGTTGCAGACTGAACACTTCCTGTGTGCCAGGCACCACCAGCTGCCTTATGTGCATAAAAGCAACCCTCGCAATAACACTATGGGGAAAATACTTGCATCAGCCCCCAGCTTGTAGGCTGGAAATTGGCAGCACAGAGAGGGTACGGAGCTTGCCCAAGGCTCGCAGACAAGAACTAGCAAAGTTGGGATTTGAACCTAAGAAATCTGTCCTTAGAATCCACATCTTTGTCTACTACATCTGAGTCCCTCCAGGCAAGCCAAAGGTGTTGCGATTTATACACAGAATTTTTATTTCTGGGGAAATTTGTATAGTGGCTCAAAAATATTATTTTCTTTTTCATCCTGTTTCCCATGATGTTTGCTCCAAAGCGGTATTCCCTTCAGGCTCATTTAATTTGGCATCAAGGATCTTATTGGTCATTCATTTTATTAACATTTCATATTATGAAAGTTCAGTGTTAATTGCACTGGTTACATTTTCTCACAAAATCATTTTCACGGCAAACAAACAAACAAACAAAAAATGCAGCTTAGCAGAACCACTGTGTTTGAAATCAGGAGATAAAAGTCCCAGAGACAGTCCCTCTTATGAAGCATTCTTCACCTTTCCTCCCTGGAGAAGGTGCCAGGGGAAGGCTCCCAGCAGGGTCCTCATCATGGTTCAGTTTAGAGTCTTAAGGGAACATCAAGGGAGGTTCATTGACACTTCAGTCCTCTGATTCCATGGAAACTGTGAAATCAGAAGCAAGTGGCTCAATTTACAGAATGCCAGAGCAGGGTAAGAATCCTCAGTTTAACCCTCATCAAGACATTGAGACTCAGAGGAGCTGTGTCTTGTTCAACACCATCCAGCCAATTAGCATCAGCTCCAAACTGGGTTGTCTGGGTGTTGCACCAGTAGTTTCCTCACTACTTCAGTCCGAGGGAAAAGAAATCGAAAAATAAAATAAAGCAGGGTTTGAACTTGATTTTATCATCAACAAAATGGTGGGATTAAATCTTAAAAAGTTTCAGTTACCCCAAACCCATGAAATAAAAGAGTAAGACATTGAGGGAGCACAGGCGGGGAGAGGACTGTGAGCAGTCCAGGAGTCTCCCCAAAGACGTGACAGAGCACCAGGAAAACTTCTAGGAGGCCTTAATTTCTAGAAAGGACAACTCACAATATTTAATGTAACCTTCAAATCTACATTGGCAGATACGTAAATGTTTCAAAAAGGCAGTTTGGCCATTCATTAAGAAGTTCTAGACAGCCTGTAATCCTAGCTCAAAGGAAATTAATGTTCTCTTAAACAATGCCAGGTTTCTTAGTCCAAGCCAGAGGTCTGCAGTGCTTGGAGAGATATTACTGGCTTATTAAAAATTATATGGAAAGAAGGCAGGAGGCCAAGTCTGATTGTCCTGGAAGATTGTGAGCAGTTCCCATCAGCCCTGGCACCAGAGCAGGGAAGGCTTTTCACACACTTCATGAGTGAAGTACAAAGTGTGTACAACAGATCAGTAGGTGAGGAGAGGACTCGGGGCCTGGCAGAAGCACATGGGAGCCCCCAGACAATGGATCCGGCAGTGCCACTTACCAGCAGGTGGCCTTGAGGAAGCCTCGTCACCCAGGCAAATCACCTGAGTCAATCAGTGGACACCATGGTAGTCAGAGCACTGAGACCCGGTCTAGACCCCTTTGTTCCTTACCACGTATTATCCTTGGCCACGTATGCCATTACAGCCAACATTCCTTTACCTGGAAGATGGCTATAATGATGTGAGCACCACAGAGCTGTCAGAGTCAATAATTTCTGTGAATAAGGCATATAAAGCCTTGATCATCATTGATTACTATTACTTTTAGCAGATTAGTAGTGGTATGGCCTAATCACCAACTTTGCACACACAAGAACATCCACATTCCAAGGCGAGAGGTGTAGAGCACAGCCTGAGAGGGGTCAGAGTTTGAAAATGTTGGAAACGGCAGAGGTTAGGTCCGACGAAGTGGGAAATCTGGAGCCATGGAAGGCTTTTCCCCAGCAGAATAACATGGTGAATGGAGTACTTAAGAAAGGTGGGTGTCACAGGTCATGCCAGCTGGGCTAGAGGATGAGAAAGACCAAAGCTGGTAGGGTCACTCAGAGACGATTATGACAAAGCAGCAGAAGAGGGAGGGCGTAGGAGGAAATCACCAGACTTCGAAGGAACCCACTAAGATAAACTACAGAGATACAAGCAAACAAGGGAGCAAAGCGACTTGGGGAAAACCGACTATGCAAGAAAGAGGAAAGATATTACATCCATGAAATAAGAAATGCCGCCATAGAAAAGGAATAGTCAGAGAACACTCCCCCCACCAAAAAAAGTTGTCTTTGAATTTAAAAATATAATTACAGAAATGATCAAATTAAAGATTTGGGAGAAAACAGGAAAATAGCAAAGAAAAATATGGAAGAAAGGGAGAGAAAACGTAAGAAAATTAGATCTCTGAGAAGTTCAATATATGAATAATAAAAATTATCAAAGAGGAAACAAACCAAATGGGAGAGGAAATCTTCAAAGAAATAAACTTCCGGAATAGTTTCCAGAACAGAAGGCATGAATTTTCAGACCTAACAGTTCCATTTAGTGTTCAGAACAAGGACACAAGGAGACTCACCATAAGGTCCATCATCATAAAATTCTGGAACACTGGAGACAAAGAGAAGATTCTACAATTGTCCAGAGGAAAAGAATAGATCACAGGCCAAGAATCAGGATCAGGCATCTCCACCCCCTGACACCGTGTCTAGAAAGCAGTGGGGCGTTGCCTTTGTAGCTCAGAAGGAAAGTAACTTTGAACATAGAATTCTCCCTCCAGGCCATTTAATATCAAGTGCAAGGGCAGAATATCTTCATCATGCGAGGTCTTAAAAATTGTATCTGCCGCCCACTTTTTCTCCGAAAGCTACAACAGGATGTGCATTAAAAACGATACACATAAAGCAAAGGAAGAAACTGAGTAAGAGAAAGATGTGGCGTGTAAGAAAACAGGCTCCGTTGCAGGGAGAGGCAGTGGCATCCCCAGGGCAGGGTGAGGGAGGGGCTCGAATATAACTGCATAACCGAGGCTGGAGCAAGTCAGAAACCTCCAGGAGACGCTTCCTCTGCAGCGACAACGTGTAGACTATCTGATGTGTCTGAGCAGCATTTGCAGAGTCGTAACAACGTAAAGGCAAATATTAAGCAAAGCCCAATTCAGATGGAGGCTAGAGAGATGCAGTTTGATGGCGGGAGGGGATGAGGGTAAAAGAAAACCAAACCTCGATCTTTCATAGTGGGAATTCAAACAGAAAAATTAAGAAGTAGCAAACATAAGCACGTTGTTTAATAATATGAAGGTCATCGCCAAAAGAACCCGTCCAACGGGTCGCACGCTGTGAGCTGCAGGGCCAGGGCAGGAAGGAGGGAGAGCAGCCGGTTCCCATGGCAAGCACTGGAAAGTATCTGGCCTTTAAGTTGGGTGCATGTAAAATTTTGATAAAAGTAACACTTTAAGAAGGAAAAAAATAAGGCTTCATTTCACAAACTTGGAAAGAACAAAAGAAATCTCATTCTCAGCTCAGATGAAAGCCCAGGAATAGAGACACAGCTTTTGGCATCACAGCAAAGGGGCCCTGGCCGAGCATTGACCATGGGGCCTCCCCGCTCCCCTCCTCCGTGATCAGGCAAGTCCCCTGGATTCTCCGTGCCTCCGCTCCCTCCTTGGAGCAACGCGGGTCAGTGCCTGCGTGCTGTGCCCAAGGTTCTCAGACTACAGGGTCAGGATCCCCAGAGTCACATCCGGACAGAAGGGACAGGCAACTCAGAAGTCCCCTTCCTCCTGGAGAGCTCAGCCATTCCAGCAGGTCCGCATTCCTGTCAGCAGTGGCACGTCTGAACAGCAGGTGCCGAGTTCAAGATTCCCCCTCTCTAACAAGGCTGTCTGACGCCCAGCAGGGTCCTGCTGCTGCATTGCTGCCTGGAGTTTCCCGAACCCTTTTCCCTGTCAGTCAGCAGCGCGTCCCCAGGCATCTCCAGAGCCCTTTCCACAGCGTGTCCAGGCCAGGCGGAACGCTAGGTGCTCGGGTGGTCACTGGCCGTGTGCCCTGTTACTTTTCTGCTTGACGTTCACCCCCACCACCCCCCGCCATGCTGTAGTTGACTGTGCTAGAGGCATGTGGCTCTCGGGTCACAAGCATCCACATGCTCTGCAGAGCAGACGCCTGCGGGGGCCCGAAGCCTCTCACTAAGCAGAGTGTCCCTGACCCTGCAGTGCAGCAGACAGGAGTCTGCTCTGGGACACCGAGACGCTCTCACTTTGAGGTAGTAAGCACAGGCTGGAAAACTCTTTGTGACGGCTCAAAACAACACACCAACACCATGCTTTGGATTATTTACGGAGAGTCAGAACGTTTTAAGAGCATCAGAGAACGTAAGTGCCCATGATCTCTGCCGGTCCTCTAAGAATTCACGCTAGACAATCACGCCGCCACTGTGGGAAGGGGGCTATCGTGTGGCAAGTGGGCAGCCGGGAATCCATCTTTAAACTGGGGCCAAGAAAGCGCTTGGCTTGTAATGAGGTGCGAACCCAGGCATCCTCGGGAAGAAAACAGACTTCCACTCACTGAAGGGCGCCTCGCGGCTGCTCGAGTTTCCTGGAAGCAGCCGTGGCCTTCTGCATGTGTGAAAATGGCCACCATCCCAGAATCCTTTCCTCAGCCCGTGCTTTTCTGTTTTAAAATATCTTAGTACAATCCAATAAAATAAGTGAAAACTAAAAAAGCCTGAGTTTAACATTCAGGGGATATAATGCAAGTGGAACCAGTTGGACAACTTTCCTGCGAATCAGAAGAACAACAGTTTTTCTCTTTGTTTTCTTTGTAAAATGTAAAGTTAACACTCTGTGCAGGCAGGGCCATATCAATGTGTGGCCAGAGTGTGGATGGACTGTGCAGCCTTCCTTGCCTGGGGCTCACCGCATCTCCTGAGAAAAGGCTCAAGACTAGATTGGCCCCAACCTGACTGTGTTAGAATCGCTTTCTGGCCTTCCTGAGAACTCATGCTCCCAGGCTCCACCGGCCTGAATCTCAGCCTCCAAACATAAGACCCCCACAGCTGGGTTTTTATTGGCCATCCAGGAAGGTCTCCTGAGCAGCCAGCTCAGCTCCTGTCCACATCTGGCACTGGAGGTCCCTGGGCTCGAGGAGGTTCTAGGGTAGGCCTGTTGGTGTGGCAGTCTGCGGGGCTCAGTCCCGGCCTGGTGTTTATTGAACAAAGCAGAATTCAAGCAAGAAAATAAAAATGATGAAGAGGGCTGGAATTCGTGTGGCCGGAAAGAGGAGCTCCAGCCTTCTCATGAGCCGAAGTCCCTCCTTCTGGCCTTGGGTGGCTGTAGAAGTCCTTCATTCAGACTGGGGAATGGCCCTCTCCAGTGGTGTGGGCACACTGGTGGGCAATGAAGAGCCCTGGCACATCTCTAAGTGGCGGGATACATGAGGTGTTTGTATTCAGGAGGAGTTTCTGCCCAGCGCCCTCACCCAACTGAAACTGCAGCAAGCAGCTTAGGTGGTCTCCTTTCTGTTCAAGGGCTCCAGCCCACAGCAAAGCCATCCCAGACCACCTGCAGCTCCCTAAATGTCCCCGTGCTGTCTGACTCACAACTCTGACCTTTGCATGGGCTTCTCCTCTGCTTGGAACATTCTCGTGTCCCCTGCCCATGTCCTGCCATCCCCTCCACCCATCGCCACCACCACCCAGCCGCCCAGCGTGCCTAGTGACTCACCCTTCAAGAGATCATCTCCACAAGGACTCAATGACTTCTCTTCATTCTGCCCCCTGTCCCTGGAGCCTGGCATTGATAAGTCAAAGCATGAAGGTGTAGCAGGTGCTGCTGGGCATGAGTGCCTGCTTTCCCCCATACTCTCGATCCTCTGAGACTCGTGCCCCGGGGCCTTTGTTGGCCTTCTGCACAGATTCCCTACCGCCTCATGGCGCTCTGTGCCCAGGAGGGGCCTCTGCTGTCTGGTCATTCGAGTTTCCTTGTCCTCTGGCTTCCAGCTGGGTTCAGTCCGCAGGAAGCATTGGAGAGAGCCGTGAGTGGAGAATGAGGAAGCCCCTTTCCTGCTGGGCCTCAGGTGGAGAGCCTGGGCCCCTCCATGCAAGGGCGCAGCTCATGTCAGGTGATCCTTCCCCAGAGCTGTGGCTACAGCTATCGCTGGGTCCAGTCACTGCACCTGCCCTGGCCCTTTAAGCCAAGCGAGACTGTCTCCCAGTGTGGCTGTACTCAGGGTGCTTCGTCACATCTTGCCAATTTCCTTAACCCCATTTTGAAAGCAGTCCCTACAACTGCCCTGTCTGAATGGGCCCTCTATTTCCCGGTAGGATCCTGACACAGGAATACATAGCTTTGGAGAAGGAGGGCACCTTGGCACCTCTTCAGTGGGACCCCAATATCAACCCTCCCTCCAGTCTGAGAGCTTTCAACACTGCATGTCAGTTATACTTCAGTAAACCTATTGTAAAAGGCAGTAAATTGGGAAGTCTGGGGGCAACTCCTGCTTCCAGGCTTACAATACAGCCATCTCTGAAGGCAGCAAAGGGCAAACACATGCATCTGTTAGGATATGTAGGCTAAGCTGCTATAACCCAAGGTTCCCAAAACACAGTGGTTCAAACAAGATAGAAGCTTCTTCCTCTGTCTCACGACAGTCCAGAGGAAAGCAGGCAGCCCAGGGCGGGCAAGGGTCTCTGCTCCACACGGTCACTCGGGGTCCCAGGTTCCTTCTATCTTGTCATCCCACATGCACATGCTGGAAGTGGATCACTCACAGCTAGCCCGGGCTAGGTACATGACCACATTCCAGCCTGCAGCCAGGGTAAAGAGAAAGAAATTGAAGGGCAAGCAGTCTCCACTAAGGGAAGTGTTGCAGAGCTGGCACTTAACACTCCCACCCTCATTCCGTTGGTGAGAACATGGTCACGTGGCCAAACCTCACTGCAGGGGAAGCTGGGAAATGTAGTCTAACACTCCCACCCTCATTCCGTTGGTGAGAACATGGTCACGTGGCCAAACCTCACTGCAGGGGAAGCTGGGAAATGTAGTCTCTGGCCACTGAAATCAGGACAGGTGTTTCCCTTAATAAAAGGAGGGAGAATGTACACCGGAGAACAGGAGCCATGTCTGCTCTGCCAGGTTTGGGACAGAGAGAGAACAGAATACAAGTCTCAATAAATACTAATACTATTGCCACACACCCAATAAAGTGTATTGCTTCAATAACTATGATGGTTTTACCATGATGAGTGGTGTATTAGTTTCCTGAGGCTACTGTAACAAAGTGCCATAGACCAGGTGTGTTAAAGAACAGACATTCATCATCTTACGGCCTGGAGGCTGGGCGTTGGAAATAGAGGTGTTGCAGGGTTCTGTCTGAGGGCTTCAAGGAAGAATCTATCCCAGGCCTCTCTCCAGCTCCTGGTGGCCTCAGGCATTCCTTGGCTTGCACCTGTCTTCTCCCTGTGTCTTCATATTGTTTGCTCTCTGTATGTCTCTGTGTCTCTCCAAATGGCTTTTTTTTTTTTTTTTTTTGAGGTGGGGTCTCACTATGTTTCCCAGGCTGGCCTCAAACTCCTGGGCTTGAGTTATCCTCCCACCTCAGTCACTCAAGTAGCTGGGACTAGAGGTGCATGCCACTGCTCACAGCATGGCTTTTCTTGTTTAAAAATAAGGACACCAGTCATTGGATTTAGGACCCACCCTACTCTAGCATGACCTCATCTTAACTAATTACATCTGCAACAAACCTATTTCCAAATAAGGTCACATTCTGAGATGCTGGGGGTTAGGACTTTAACATAGGAATTTTTGAGGGATACAATACGTGGGAAAAGAACTGAATTTGAAGTCAGGAAACTTGACTTATGTCCCAGCCCTGCCACTGGCTGGCCATGGGGCCTTCAATGACCATGCCACAGGTCTGACCCACTGACCCCACTTGTTGATGATGAAATCACCGCACGTCCTTCCCAGGGCCAAGGAGAGGGACAGATGTAGTGATGTCTGCAAAAGCACCGAGCCCCAGTAAAGGGCTGCCAAGCCCTTGCCAGGCCGCCCTCTACCCTCCTCTGATTAAAAGGTCAGCTCAGGGGAAGGCAGAGGTCCGGGCACTAACCGTCTTCTCTTCCTCAAGTCCACTCTTTTGAATTAAATCTGGTAGAGGACTCTCCACACTGTTCAAGTCAGAGGGGCCTCTTAGAGAGAAACTCTGCCATAGGCAAAATACCTTTAGTTCCCTTCAAGGGGAAAAACAATCCCTTTTGGTCCACAGATGGGTAATTGTATTCACTGTTTCCAAATGTCAAAATGCCAGCCTGGGCCAGCTTTCCACTGAGATCAAACGGGCTCCCAGGGCCTCCTTTCTACTGACGTGGATGCGCGTTTAGCCACGATGGGGAAGGCCGATTGATGCGCAGAGTGGGCTCAGCACCCTGCACAGCTCACATGGCAGAGAGGAGATCAGACACCCACCTTCCTGCAAAGTCAGACTCCGAGGAGTCACGCCCAAGACAGGGAAACCCTTCGAGCTACCAAAAACGCACAGTCTATGCGCCTGACATTAAGAGATAAAAACTGGAACATGTCATGAGAATAAGGCAAGCAAGATAGTCTAGCCCACATTCTTAACTTCGTGACTAGAGGCCAGACTCACTCTCACCGTGAATTGATATTAGCTGTTGGTTTTAGAAATTCAGTTAGTAGCTATTGTTGATATGGGCGGGGGACCCTCATGTGCCCTCCTGGAGGACATGGAAGTCGGTATGAACTTTCCAGAAGGAATCCTGGGAATGTGCTAAACAGTGCCTTTATCCTAAGGAATCGGACAAGTCCACAAAGTCTAAGATGGTCCTTCTGACTGTTTATAATAGCAAAGAATGGAAACCACCAAGTGTCCAAAGATAGATGACCTGCCACATGCCCCACTGGACCCCTTGGGTCTCAGCTCCAGTGTCAGCTGATGTGGGAAGGTTCCCCAACCCCCAGCAGGCCTGGGACTCCCCTTCTGCTCCCCACACCTCTGCTGTAGCAGCTGCTTGCACTGGGAGCCTTTGCTTGGCATGTTTCTCTTAACTACCCTGGGGGTTGGGAAACCACTGGGAGGCCCGCCCACCACCTGTTTTTTAAATAAAATGTTTGGGACACAGCCATACCTACTTCTTCACATGTTGTCTACGGCAGCTTTCGTGAAGGAAGCTGTATGATCCGTAACGCCTGCCCTATTTATTATCTGCTCCTTTAGAGAGAGGTTTGCCAAGCCCTGAACTATGCTGTGAGCCCTTTGAGGAAATAAATAATCCAATCCACTTCTGCATCCTGTGAAGCCTGTGTGGTGTCCGGCACACAGAGGCATTTCATAAATATGCGTTGGGTTAATTAAGGAGCTTGAACCTCCAAACCGACAGTGGTGCTCACACTTATGTGTGCATCAGAATCACCTTGGGCATTCGCTACAATGCAAGTTCCCGTGCCAAACTCCCAAAAGCGTAATTTCAGAGTTTCGATGTGAAACAAGGGAATGTGTATTTATTCCAAGGTGACTGTGATACTGATAGACCTTAAATGAGTTCTACTGAGAGACACGATGATGACATAGAGAATGAGATGGGTTTCCAGCATCATGGTGGACCAGACAACCTGAAAACCCTCCCAACATGCTTAAGAAAAATGTACAAAACTTAATTAAATGCAGAGCTAAGCTCATAAAGTCAAATAAAGGAAATAAAGGAGATGTCCAAAGCACAAAGGAGAAGCAGGAACTGAAAACCAGAGCAATCCACGTGAGCTGTGCTGTGGCCACCTGGGTGAGGGTTGTGGGGAGCAAGGTTTGGGTACCTCAGAGGCTGAGGGATTAGGGGCTGGCCGGCAGCAGAACACAAGACTTAGCCACTGACCAACAAGCTAGTCTCTCAACCATGTCATCCTTTAAGAATTCACACTCGTAGCTGGACTGCATTCATGTTTAGTGTTAGCGTTTATGTTCCCCATGTGGTTGAAGAACCTTGAAGCAGAGAAATTAACCTAAAAGGCCAGCCTATTCTTATGAATCAGTATTTGTTGACTGTTTTACAAGTTGCCTAGTGTTGGATCAGGTGCCCAGAAGAAGCATAAGCAAAATCTCCTTGGAAAGGCATCCCTCTCCTCCAGCTGCAGAGTATATCCTCTGAAAATGAGCTCCCATGCCACAATTACAAAACGGTGGGAGCGAGTTGGCAGATACAACCAAGTGCAAATAACAAAACTGTCATATTCCAGCGTTTCTTACCACCTTTCCCTGACACCACTTGATCCCAGCCGCCATCCCCTCTTCCTGGGATTACTGCTTTTTGTCCTTATCCTGGCTACAGTGTATTGTCCACCTTAGCCATCAGAGTAATCTTGCTAAAACATAATCTGATCAGGCCCTTCCTCTGCTCAAACCCCTCCAGCGACTCTCCATCTCCTGCAGAGTAAAAGCCATGAGACCTCGCATCACCTGGTTCCTCACTACCTTCCAGACCTGCATCCTCAACCCAGGCTGCAGCCAGGTACCAGTCTGTGGCCTGCTAGGAAACGGGCTGCACATCGCCGCCTGAGCTCCGCACCACCCCCGCCCCGCCTGTGACACCCCATCCTCCCACCCGCCGTCCGTGGAAAAATTGTCTTCCATGAAACTGGTCCCTGGTACCAAGAAGGTTGGGGACCACTGTTCTCATTTTTCCACTCCCACTCTTTCTCTCTTTCTGGGCCCCAGGGCATTCTGTGTTCCCCAGTCACAACAGGGCTATGTCTGTCTGTCCATCTACCTACCTATCTATGTTTCACTTACATCTTGTTTGTTGTCCATCTTCTCCATTGTGGTGTAACCTCAAGACAGAAATCTTGTCTGTTTTGTTCCTTTGTTCCCGGTGCCTAAAACAGTGCCTGGCATAGACTTGCTGCCCATAAATGTCGAATGAATGAATGAACACATGGGGGAAAAGGCAGAATTTTAATAATAGAAGAATTTTAATAGAATTTTAACCTGACCACATTAAGACTTTAGAAAAACCGCTCTTCACGTCAGAACTGTAGCTTTGCTCACCTCCTGCCTGTGAGTATCAATGTAATTGCTACAGCTATATATGTGGTCAAGGAGTAGAAAAATTTTTTTATCCCTACTTTGTAGATGAGTAAATGAAGGTTCTGAGATTTAGTGCCTCACTCAACTTCACCCAACTGGTGGGCCTGAATGGAACCTACGCTGCAAGATTCTCACTCTGGCTCCTGCTTTCTGTCTGCCACCTCCCCTGGTTTTAAGTTTCAGCGTGACACACCCCTGACACGTGAGGAAGCTAGAGCCGCACCCCTGAAATCCAGTGTTCCTTGAAGAGCAACCCCAGGGATGAAACGTCATTTAATGAGGTGTTTCGTGCAGGGTTATCTGTGCAGATATTTCATCAGGAAGGGTGTGGAGTGGGAGGGCTGCCTCTGGACGGTCCGTGTTGACGGGGCTAGGGGAGGTGGAAAGCCCACCCATGGGCAGAAATCCTGAACTCCAGCCTGGCCCAGGCCTGACCGTCCTGGGGTCCTTTCTTCATCAGCAAAGAAGCAGGAGCTCGGACTACTGTGGTGCCATGTCCTCTCTGGCCCTACCACATCAGAGGAGTTGATAGTGAGCTTGAGAGGCCAAAGTACTGGCCTCTATCCAACACTTTACTCGTCACTGCGCAGTGTGTGAAATAAGCCTGAACACACTTCGCAGCCTCCCCGGTGATCCTAGTAACATGCCTGAAACCCAAAGCCCAGGATCACAGAAGAATGCACTAAGTGACCCTCATTGTTTGACAGTCTCGCCATTTACTGACCTGATACAGAGTGCCAGGCTCAAAGCTCGGGGCGGGAGACCTGGGTTCCAACCTTCGTACTAGCTGGGTGTCCCTTAGTGAGTCACTGCGCCTTCAGTCTCCGTTCCAGCGCTGCAGATGGGGGCGATCACAGTCCCGACAGCATGGTGTTCCTCAGAGAGCTCATGGGATTATCTCCATAAAGCGCTGAGGACCCTTAGAGAAACTTGTCTCCATTAAATGAGCGTCCTCAGACCTGGGAGGGGAGGGAGGATGATTTGGGACTCACAAGAGCTGCGATAGGAAGACCCCTGGCCGCTCACCCTCTGCTCTGTGTCAGGCTCTGCCTTAGGCACTGGGGACACGGTCCACCAGGACCATATTGCATTTGTGCTTTTGGTACAAAATATCTGGTTTCAACAACACAGACTCACAGAGAAATGACAAGACAGGTTGCAACACCCATGTCCGGAGGTCCAGGGCGCTATTGCCAGCCACGCCATCCATCCAAACAAAGTGATGGGCGGTACTGGGAAGATGTGGTTTGTTAATGGAGCTTTATCCTGGGGACGCTTCCTGAAGCTCGGAGGCAGGCACGTGGGGAGCGGCTGCAGAGTCCCTGCCCACCACCCCAGCTCTCTTGCAAGCCCCTCTGCCCCCTGCCTCTGCATCACACCCACCCCCTGCTGCTTCCAGCACCGTGGGGGCCCCGGCGCAGGCTGTTCCCTCTGGTGGACTGCCCCCCATTCTGACCCAACCCCATGCAGCAGGCTCAAGCTCCCCTCAACCTGCGGTTCTGTCTTGGTGCAAAACTGACCTCTGCAGGACACCCCCATGAGGTTAGCGCCCCGGGTTGGCACTCAACCCCTGTGGGCGCCCCCTTGTGGTACCTATCACTCTGGCAACTCTAAAATTATGAGTGCAATGCAGTGTTTGGTGTCTGTCACTCCCCTGAATGGTGACTTCTGTGAAGGGACGAGCCATCCACCACTGCTCTATGGCTGGGCTTGGCCTCTAGCAAGTTCCAAATTGTCAAATGAAGGAATGAGAGAATGAAAGGAGGGGAACCCACATTTCTGAGCTCCAGCTCCTCTCCCACTTACCCTCAGGGAGACAGAGCTTACGCATGAGGAAACAGAGACTCGTGGGACAAGAAAACTACCCAAGGTCTCTTGACGAAGTGAGAGAACCAGGAAATGACTGCACCATGACCCCAAACTCAGCACCTTCCACGACCCCTGCCACTGCATCCTCTGTGATCCAAATGACCCCAGTCTCTGAAGTCCCTCTGACAGGGTCTCCACATGACAGCGGAGGATGGGCCCGCAGTGGGTACGGACGCATTCCTGAAACATGAGCTCCCTTTTCTCCTCAGTCCTGTGTGGCTTCGAGAGGTCCGCAGTCTGCTCAAATGTGTCTTGATGATTTCAGGCTGTGGGGGCTGCACTCGCTTCACCTGGCCCAGGAGGAGAGGCTGGGAGAGGCTGAGAGGGGCTGAGAGCTCCGGACAGGCTGGGCCCAGAGAGGTAACCAGGGCATGCCGGGCAGAGGGCATGTGATGGGTTACTGAGGCCTCCGCGCCAGCACAATGGCGTTCCGGGAGACAGGCTGAAGGAAAACAAGATGACATAAATCCCCGGCTCATGGGCTCATCAGGGTAATGAGGCTCGGCGGCGAAAGAAATTAACTGTGGCCCCAGAGCCCACCACCCATGGCAGAAGATGGAGCCTCTGATGCACTTTTGTGGACCAGCTCTTAGCACACAGTCCCTGGCTGTGGCCTCAAGAGGGGGTCCTCCTCCCCACTGCACCCATCCGTCCATCAGATACTTATTGAGCAGTTGGTCCCACTTTAAATGCACCTTCTGCCTGTGACCTTGACCGGCAGCATGTAGTAGGCGTGATAATAATGATGACCACATTTGGGCGTCCACCATGCGCCATTCGTGCACATTATACCGTGCAATGGCCAGAGCAATCGAGGAGGGGGTGCTGTTAGCATCGCATTGCACAGACAAGGAAACAGGCAGGGGAGGGAAGTAGTTTCCCAAGATGCAGACCCAGGATGGGAACCTGTTATCGGGATGGCAGTGGGAGCACGCGAGCAGTGGCCAGGACGGACGTCACAAAGGAGGCCCTGGCTGAGCTCTTTGTCTTTCAGAGCCTCATCCTCTCCTCTGTGAAGTGGGCGTGAGAAGCACTGCCTCGCAAGGTTGCCATGAGCAGCAGACATGGGAATGCCGGCGTGTGCATCCCGGCACGTGGCACAGGTAGTGCGGGATGGTTTGGATTCACGGCCCGCGTGGTCTGACAGCTCACAGAAGCAGGCAGGGCCCCAAGGTCAAGGTGCAATGAGGCCTGGTGGCTTTGGGGATCAGAAAGCCCTAGAATTGAGTCTAGCCGATTGACGTTGGACACAAGTACGAGCTCCTCAACAGTGAAGATCTAGCTATAGACTTCACGCGTTTTCCGATGCAAAGCCTGGGGCCTGGCACAGGTGGGTGGATCAGTGGGGGGATGGACGGGTGCGTGGAAGCATGGACACTTGGACACGCGCGTGGATGGATACACGGATGGAGAGGTGGATGGGTGGATGCATGGACAGAATTTCAGAACTCCAAGGAGCTGGTCAGCTCAGTCCACCCCTTCCTCTTCAATGACCAGAGGCCTGAGGTGGGAAAGCGTCTTGCTCAAGACCACAGTTAATTAGGCCCAAGACTGAGAGCTTCTGGCCCCTTTTACTATGCCCCTCCTCCCTTTAGGTTTCCTAATATCATTTCTCCCTTGCCTAACCTGAAGCAGAGAATCTAGATTATACCACTCATGGTCCCTGCCCCATGCTTGGGGACCCCGGGTTGGGGAGGGAGGGAACACCCTCGAGTCTGGCCTGAGCTATACATGGGGTTCCTCATTCAGTCTCATCAATCCTCCAAAATGCCGGAAGTCGGGTTTGGGAGAGTCCTGCCCTCGCCTGGACTCTGACACTCTCTAGTGCAGGCCAGAGACTGGAAGACTTGAAGTCAGCAATTTGGGGTCCAGCACTAATTCTGCCACTAGCTGGTTGTGCAACTTAGGCAAAGTCATTAAACCTCTCTGAACCCCCTGAATAACGCGGAAGGGCCATTCTGTCTTTTAGGTTTGTGGTTGTTAGGGAGAGAGAACAAATTCCAGGGCAAAGGTTTCCAAAGCCATCCTGGGGGCTCAGCCTCCCCCTGACATGAAGGCAATTCAAAGGGAGCTGCCTACACAGAGGGGAGGGGCAGGAGCCTTGATGCCCACTGGCAGCTTCCTCCCTGCAGCACTTCTGCGGGAGCTGGGGGCGCCGCTCCAGATGCCGGGCTGTGCCCAGTCGAGGGAGACGCCGTGGGGCCGAGATGCAATCCCACTGCGGCTCTTATTAAAACAGTATGAGAAATTGCCTAAACACCGCCCAGCCGCCAAACCCACGGAGGCCTCCTGCAAGCTTGTCATTCCAGGAGCTGAGAAGAGACAGCACTGCCCCGCAACAGCAGGGAACTCTGCCAGCCCAGGCACTTCAGAGACACTGACGTGCCCTTGTCTGGCAGCCACGGTGACTCCTGCGGCCTGTGCAGAGGGAGCTGGTAGCCTGGAAGGGCTGCTTTGGGCTGAAGAAAGGAAGGCTGAGCTGGCGCTGAGCATGCAGGGAGCTGGGCATTGGGGGAGCCTTCGGGCCAAGGTCTGGGTGCGCAGAGCAAGCCACTGAGTCAGCAGAATCCACCAATCCCTGTTGCTATTAATCAGCCACCCTTGGGGGAGAGAGGGGCCGTATCCGGATTCTGCCGTCATCTTCACAACAGGGCTGCAAAGTAGGTACCGTCGCTATCCCCGCCTTACGCATGAGCAGGTTGAGGCTCAGAGGATGAAGATATTGCTGTCACATGCATGGCTATCAAGAGGTGATGGTGGAATTAAAACCCAGGTCTGTCAACTCAAAGCCAGTGAGCCCTTTCCTCAGTCTGCACCATTCTTACTGCTGACCGCAGCAGGACCCCAAAAGCCATCCAGTGACCCCAAGTGGAAGGAATCCTTGCCCTTCCCGGGACCCCCTTCCTTCCCACCATCCAGGTCAAGTAGGAAGGCATTCCCACAGACTGGTGGCACCAGAGGGAAGGCGGCCGCCTTTAAGACTGAGAAGTATTCTTGGCGCAGGCAGCATCTCACAGCCTGAGGTCCCTGTAGGCGGTTCCAAAACAAGCCCGTGAGCTCCTGTCTCTCTGGCTGCAAGGACGGGTTTGGCTTGGCACACCGCGCAAGTTAGGAGTGCCCAGAAGTGAACACTCTAGGAGTGACCCTCAACCAGTGAGGGACGAGAGTTGGGGGTCCCTGGGCCCTCAGTGGGACAGCTCTGGGTGTGTCCTCACACTCCCCCAGGCTCCAGGGGATGGAGCCTGGTAGCCCACCGTGAAGACGTGCTCATCTCCCCCCTGGACTCTCTTCCTCCTGCCTCACTTCCCTTCTCTTCCCCTTGCTTCCTGGGTTGTCACCAAATGAATTACTTGAATCAAATCCTTATCTTAGGATCCGCTTTGGGGGAACCACACTTGGACACCATCCTGTATGCACTGTCCAAAAAACTCCAAAAAAGGGGGTACTCCAGGCCACACCTGCACGGACAGCCTTAATTTAATTCTCAACTTCTGCCTGCAGGAATCCCTGCTGACACCCCAGCAGCCCCTCCCCCACAAACTGGTAAGTAGAGACTGTGGCCACTGCAACAGCTCGCGCTGGTCAGAGCAGGCCCCCCAGCTGCGACTACCACAGAGCAAATTCTACTTCCCTAATACTGCACACATGCGTCTCATTGGAAGAACCTGAATTACACCCAGAACCTCAGCAGCAAGGGAGGGTAGGATGTGCAGTTTCTTCCATCCCCTGGGAAATAGCAGGTGGCAGAGATCGGGGAGGGGTGCACGGGGCTGCAGAGTGCCTGCAGAACATTCAGAGCAATGGCGCAGGGCAGGTGCTGTATTCGTCACCTGTTGCTGTGGAACACATTACCCCAAAACCTAGCAGCTTGAAACAACATTTATTATCTCACGGTTTTGGTGGGTCCAGAATCCAGGCACAGCTTAGCTGGGCACTCTGCTTCATGGCTTCTGACTGGATGCCATCAAGGCGTCAGCCCAGGGGCTGTGGTGTCATCTGAAAGCTCCAACAGGGAAGGATCCACGCAGTCAACAGTTGTTGGCAGCATTCAGTTCCTTGTGGCTGCTGACCGAGGGCCTCAGTTCCTCACTGGCTGTTGGCTGGAGGCTGCCTTGAGTTTCTCGCCACACACACCAGCTGGCTGTGTCAGAGGGTGCAAGCCAAGGAGTCAACATGAAGAATCTGCTAGCAAGATGGAAACCACAGTCTTTTAGAAGCTAAGCACGGAAGTGACATCCCATCATTTTTGACATATTCCATGGTTGGAAGTGACTCACTAGGACCAGCCCACACTCCGGGGGGTAGGGGGTTTACATAGGCAGTGACACCAGCAGGTGGAGATTATTGGGGCCATTTTGGAAGCTGTCTACCTATGACACATGCTAAGCAAACATTTGGTGAGCACCTGCATGAGGCAAGAGGAAAGGGGGCAAATGCTCCAGGGGGAGGCCCTCTGGCTGCCCACACTCAGCTTTGTGTGGTCATGGTGTCCTGATGGCAGCACTCGGCCAAGAGTTCCCAGAGGTGGCCAGGCTGGGCATGGCTGGAGGACAGAGGTGGACCACGTTGCTGGGACCAATGCATGTGACAGGGGTGGACGAACCATGTGCCAAGTGCCCTTTTATAATGAGAAAGGCAACTGCCAAGAGGGCCAGAAGGTTGAATAAGCTGAATGCCTTGGTGTATGTGTCATGGTCTCAATTTGACCTAATTCTGACTTCTCCTCTCTTAAAATTTCTGTCTCCCTTTGTCTCTTTTTCCATTTTATGGCACGAAAATCCACATGGCAGAGTTGTGACCAGGGAGGTTCATTGATTTGGACACATTCAGGTGCTTACTATGTCCCAGGCGCTGTGCTAGGCAACAGGAATTCAGAGGTGAGTAAGACACAGCCCTTGTCGTCAAGGTCTTTGTGGCCCCAGGTGGAGGCATGAGCACAGACAGGGAGGACTGAGTACCGGAGGGCTCTGAACTCCAACTCGGAGAGACAGAAGGGAAGTGATGCGTGAGGTGCGTCTCAGAGGTGGAGTAAGAATTTAGTTGGGAAGAGGGGCCAGACATCCCAGGCAGAGGAGACAGCACAGGCAGAGGCAGGGGGGCGAGGAAAAGGGACGTGGATTTGGAGAAAGTAGGAACATCTGCATTGAGGTTAGGAAGAGAGTTGCATTTCTAGATGTTCTCCAGGCCATCCTCCTGAAAGTTTTATGAGGAGCGCAGTGTTTGGGGGACACCTTGTTTTAGTCTTTATTTAGCTGAAAAGGAAAGCAGTTACAGAGGGGGTCACCCTTGAGGAATGCTGAGTGGGCCGGGGCGCCAGGCCCACGGCGCGGAGGGCAGCCCCTGCTCACAGCGCTCAGGACGCACACTCCACCTGACGGCCTCACTGCGGCTCAGCACTTCCATCTGCAAATGGGGTGGAGTATATTTCATACCCACTCGCCTGATGAAATTGTTGCGGTCAATAAAGACAAGGTTCCCAGGCAAGGTAACTCATGCCGCTGCCGTGGAAACCAGTGTTTACAGAGCAGCTCTAATGATGTAAGAATATGCTTTATAGGATGTGAAGAAAAGGGGAAATGGTACGAAATTGCATACGTGGAGTTATGATCACACACACACACACACACACACACACACACAGAGGGAAAAGAGTGGAAGGGAAGGGACTTTGCCTAGAGGAAAACATCCAGGTAGTGGAATCACAGCTTTTTCTTTTACAGATGATTTTTCAAATTTACCAAATTGTCTAGGAAGGGTATGTTATGCTTTGAAAAAGAAAACAGAAATGTTTAGAAATAAAGAAAGAACAGGAGGGGGATGGGAGGAAAAAGGATGAAAGCTGGAAAAGTGGAATGGAAAAGTATTTTGGAAAATAAGAACTCTAATCCATTTCCCCAAACATTTCACTGACCACGTGCTATGTGCCCAGCACAGCATGAGCAGAATAAGATAGGGTCACACCCTCCAAGGAACCTCAGGCTGGGAGTGGCCAAAAAGCAGCAGGCTGCCCTAGTACCTGTGATATGTGCTAGAGCTAACAGGATCACAGAGGCTGTGGGAAAAGAAGGTTTTCCAGGAAAACCCATGAAGACTTCCTAGAGGAGGCAACATTTCAGCTGAACCTTGAACAAGCAGTAGGAGGTGGCTTCACCCAGCAAGGATGATGGGAGTAGGACAGACATCCAGAGGAGGTCAGCTTGTGAATTTTGTCAGGAGACAATTAAAGAGAGTGTCTTTCCCATTGAGCCAGCTAACATGTGGTCCCAAACAGCAACCTCCACGTTCTCCTCTCTGTGGGTTGTGAAGTTTATTTTTTAATATCGTCATATTTCAATAGTGTCCTATTGTTTTTACAAAAGCCCCCGCACATTGTGTCATTTTATCTTCTGACAACTTTATGATATACACATCATTACAATTATCCTTTTATACATATAAAATTGAAACTTAGAAAAGTGAAATGGAGTGGGGAGCAGAGAGGTGAAAGAGTTCAGAATCTGGAGTGGACTGCGTGGATGCTGTTAGGAATGGAACTATTCCCCCCCAAATTCGTACGACGGAGCCCTCACCCTCCAGGTAGCTGTATTTGAAGATAGGGCTTTTAGGAGGTAATTGCAGTTAAATGAGGTCATAAGGGTGGGGCCCTAATCCAAAGGGACTGGAGTCCTTGTAGGAAGAGGAGACACCGGGGATGCACATGCCCATAGGAAAGGCCGTGTGCGGACTCAGCAAGGTGGCCTTCTGCTAGCCAAGGAGGGAGGCTTAGGAGAAACCAACCCTGCCGGCACCTTGATCTTGCACTTTCCAGCCTCTGGAACTATGAGATAATAAAGTTCTGTTGTTGAAGCTGCCCAGCCTGTGGTATTTTGTTATGGCAGCCTGAGTAGACTAATATAGGTTCCTATACCTGTTCTACTACTATTAGCTGTGTGACCTTGGACAAGTTGCTTAACCTCTCTGTGCCTGTTTCCTCAACAACAAAACGAAGATAGGAATAGTCGTCTGCTTGATAGGGCTGTTGTGAAGAGCATATTAGTTAATATATATAAAGCATTAGACACCCCTGGCACACAGTAGGTAGTAATAAATAAGTGTTATTTATTATTTTAGCAAGCTGCCCAGGGTTGCACAGCTGTCGATTTATGGAGTAAAAATTGAGACCCAATCCTGTGACAACCACTGCTCCCCACTGCCTCACCCAGGCCTCTACCTTGGTGGGTCCGGCCCCCTGGGCTGGTCAGTAGCCCCCAGAAGTGACCGGCCTTGCAGCAGCCCTGACACACATCATAGCCCCGAGAGACAGAAGCGTGCGGGTGAGATGCCAACTGATTAATTCAAACCAAGAAGTGAGTGCTCGGGCAGCTGGACACGTAGGCTGTCCCAACTTTCATCCATCCACTCAGCAGACATCGTGGAGCATGTGCTGTGGGCCAGACCTCGGGCACGACTGGCGAGCCGTGCAGACGCGACCCGTGCCCTCACGGAGCAGGGACGTACACAATAATTGAAGACCTGTGCGTCAGCGTAACGTTACGTCACCAGAGTGCTGCGCGCAGAGACGGCCCGGGGTGCAGCCAGAAAGGCAGCTGTCGTCTGGCTCCTCACGGTCCCCTCGTGCCCGCCCTTCACCTCCTGCCTGTGAAAACGCCGAGAGTCCTGTGACTTTTCTGCTCCCTCTTAGGCAACGGAAAGCTCTACCATCACTGTGAGTCATCACCCTGGTCTCGGTTCAGCATGAAATAGCCAATCCCAGGTAATAACCAAAACTCAGAACCCAATTTAAACTTGAGATTTCCCCTCTCCCAGCCTGGGCTGGCTCCAGTTGTTGGCAGATGTCCTCCTGCCCTCTGCAGCTGACCAGTGTCTACGGCTGACCCTCCTTACACTGCAGGCACAGGTCCCTGCAGCTGCCTCCAGCAGCAGGCAGGCACCAGCGTGCTGTGCCAGCAGTAGGAGCAAAGAGCAAGCCCTCAGATGGTCCTCTGGGGCCTTTTTTTTAACCAGTTTTGGGATTTGTAGGTAGCATTCCCCAATCCCCATCCCCACATGCCAACAAATTTCTCCAAAAATATCCTCCCATTTCCACTCTCGTGATCCTTTTAATGTCTTTGCCTTAGATTAGGGGTCCAAGAGCCATATGATCTGTTCTTGGCTATTTCCTGCCGAGATGTACATCAAGGTGGGCTATCTTGCAAATGCTGTCACTATCTAATAAATCATATCTTGGCACGTCAGATAGGACATGTGACCACTGGGTCACCATTTCATCCTCAATGCCTACCACAGTGCCTGGCACAGAGCAGCTGCCCCAAAACTATTTTTTGAATGAGTGAATGAAAAACATGATAACATAAATGTCTGGGCAGCTTGTTTATTTCTTTTTGTCAATTAATTCATTGGCATCTGCTCGGCATGCTTTCATTTCTTGAGATTTCAGTTGGAGGAAGGACAAGGCATGACAACATGGCTGGGCCACCCAAGAAAAGGGGTGTAAGAAGGTAAGGGAGAGGGAACAGCATGGAAAGACAGAGGGAACAGCACGCCCTTAGACGCAGAGTATGAGAGAATGAATTAGTAAAATCGAAAAAAGAGGAATACGGTAAAGACCAAAAGAGCTACTTTTTACTGTCACTATGTATTGAACAATTACCTTGTGCCAAGCTCTGTTCTATATTCTTTACAGATGAGGAAATTGAGACAGAGAGAGTTAAAGTAACTGGCCCAAAATACGAGAAGCGACCTACATGGCCATCACTAGGGGACGGACGCTAAATCCCGGCATAGCTCACGGCGGGGTCTGAGATGTGCAGCAGGAACCAGAGCGAGGCATCCCGCCAGGGCGTTAGGTGGGAACGCAAAACGCAGAGCGGAAGGGGCTGAGGGAGGAAAAGAGCACACACGCACCTTGGCTTGCGTGCAGACAGTGCGCCTCTGGAAGGATGCACGAGGAGCCGGGAACGTCGGGGCCTGCAGGGAGAGGCGGGAGGCGGCTGGGGAGAGTCACAGAGAAAGTGTTCATTGTATGTTTTCTTAGACTTTTTGGATTTTGATTCATGTGACTACATTAGCTCTTCTCACAACATTGTTTAAGTTAAAAGAAGGGAATGGAAAATGTAAAGGCCCTTGTCCTTCTCTTGAGATTAATGGCAGAGCTGGGGCTTAAGCGCAGGCACTCGCGTCACGCAGCCCGCGCCCTGCGCCCTTGGCCGCCTGCCTTCCACTGCCAGCCTCTCTGCTCTGTTCCTCACGCAGGTACAGCTGCTTTGACGGGGCATGGAGATTGACAGATCACCACCCTTTCTTGTCGCCTAGGCCATCTGACCTGGCCCCAGAGGTCCCTTCCAGCCGGAGCATGCAGACAAGAGAGCCCCAACAGAAACCCAGCAGAAAGGATGACTGCCCCTGCCTGTGACAATGAGCTGCTCAAAGGATGCCCCTTGCTCTTCTCAAAGCTTCAGCCCTCCACGCATCTCCTCCTCCGAGGGCTCACAGGACCCACCCACCTCCCTGATGAGGAAGCTGGGATCTGGCCGCAGAACGGACTTGCTCAAGGACACACAGCTATTAAGGAGCAGGGCTGGCCCTATGACCTTATATTGCCTGCTGTTACGGGCCAAATTGCATTCACAGACTATAGTCTTAACCCCGCTACCTGAGAATGCGGCTGTATTTGGAGATAAGGCCTGTAAAGAGATGATTCCGGTAAAATTAAGTCACGGGGGTGAGCTCTGATCCAACCTGACTGGTGTCCTTTCCTCTTCGTGTTAGGACGCAGACACACACAGAGGGACGACTGTGTGAGCACACAGGCGATGGCGGCCATCTGCAGGCCTCAGAAGAAACCAGCCTTGGCAACACCTTGACCTCAGACTTTGAGCTTCCAGAACTGCAAGAAAATACGTATCTGTTGTTTAAGCCCCAAGTCTGTGGTACTTTGCCATGGCATTCCGAGCAGACTGCTACCCCACCCTGCCCTGGGCACGCGTCATCTCACTGTATCCTCGCGACAAGCCCGTGGGGTGGGTGTACCTTTCCCATTCTGCGGGTGAGCCGCATTGTCTTAGCCAATGAAACTATGGCTATTAAAAGAGGCAATGAATGGAAATAAAAGGCAAGAAAAAGTGTAAAACCTTAAAGACACAAGGTACGATGCTTCATTCTACTGACAGAGCAACCCCGCTATTAACGCGCACTTACATGAAAGCACAGGGTGCTCACGTCTGCCGGACTCTCTGCAGCCGCAGAGCCAAGGTCAGGTTGCTCGGTGCATGTCAGCGGCACAGGCTCCAGGACTCCACAAAAGCCCAAAGAGCTTTAGACTCCAAAGACCGGGCTGCGTTCACAGTGCCTCCCCCAGCCGCACCCTGCTCAGACAGTGCTGGGTATTTTCACATCCAGCAATTTTACAGAAATATAGACACAAAAATATATACGCCATAATCATATATTATTTATAAATAATATATTTATTAATGTAATAAATATATAAATGTATATAATGTTATAGCCTCCATCCTGGATGCCTCTCCAAGGGTCATACTCCACCTGAGCAAGGCAGCATGGCGTCGTGGAATTTTCTATGGCACTGGAGTCAGACATGGGTATGAATCTAGGCTCTGGAAGTTCTCAGCTTGGCCACCTTGAGCAAGTCACTGGCAAGTTTTCATATGAGTCCTACGTGGGCTTCTACTTGCTCTCTGTGCACTTCTGCCACCACCTTGAGAAGAGAGTCCCTAAGTAGCTGCTATTCTTTCAGAGATAACCAAAAACAAGCACACAGTGGGCAGAGCCATCTCAGCTGAGCTCAGCCTGACTCACAGCTTGAAGCAGAACCACCCAGCTGAGCCCAGCCTGAATGCACTGCCCCAGAGGACTTGTACCCCCATGAGAAATAAACGTTCATTGTTGACTGCCTCTGAATTTTGTGATTGCTTGTTACACGGAATTATCAGGCAACAGTTGATATCTGTGGGACAAAAATGCAGTTGTAGGCTTTAAATTGGCAATCAGTTGTTCCTGGTATAGCTAGTGGGAGGAAGAAAGGCCCTCTGCCTTTATAACTAAAACCATAGTAATAACTAAAGCAGCAACAATGAGAAGGCAGGTGTCACAGTGGCTAAAAAATCATAGACTCTGAGTTCAAAACTAAGTTTTATCATGCACTAGCTGAGCGACCTTGCCTAGGTCACTTAACCTCTCTGTCCCTCAGTTACTAATCCAGCTAATAATCACACCTAAATGATAGGACTGTGTGGGAACTGGATGAGATCACAGATAGATGAACAGCACATATTGTTCACGGTTACTGTGCACTGAGCACCTACCGCATGCCGGGCTCCAGGCTAGGTGCCCTCACTCTGCCACTGCTTACCCTCTCAACAAACCTACCAGTTTCAGTGTACCCAGTAGCTCAGATGGCCCAATCCATCCAACTCTCTCCACCCATGGTTCTACCCCACAGGCAGAAATGCTAGAATGTTCTTCCTCCAGGGCACCACTCTGCCTTCTTCTGACCTGAGCTGTGTTGTCACATCTTTAGGGACATTTTCCTAACCTTCTACTGCCAGCCCCCTATGACAACACTTCACAACACCAGGCACCTAGCTGTCCGCAGAGCTGCATCAATCAGGATAGGCTGGGCCATGCTGCAGTAACAAATGAGCCCAAAATCTCATGGTTTCACAAAGGTTCACTTCTGCCTCATGCTACCTGTTCATTGGGGGTGCTGGGGGTTGGGGGTGTGATGCATCAGAGTCACTCTGGGACCCAGGCCTGGCAAGGCTTCATCTTGACACCTGCTTCCTCATTCATCGCAGCAGTGGGAAGGGAGTGTGGTGTGTACAGCTTCCACACATCACTGAGATACGTGGCCCTCATGCGTGCATTTCATTGGCCAAACCAGCCATGGCCATGCCTAACCTCACAGGGGGTGCAAAGTGCAATCCTACCATGTGTGCAGCAGGGGACGAGGGACAGAACTCTGGAGAACAGTCCTAGTGACTGCCACGGCAGCACTTACCCCAGTTGTGAACTCACACAAGTTTGTGTGACTGTGATTAGCATCCACCTTCCCCTCGGAGTAGAGATCCAAGGAATAGGCCCCATCTGGTTTTGCTCATCATTGCATCCCTGGTGTCTTGCACACAGTAGGCACTCAATAAATATTTGTTGAGTACACTATTGAAAAGTGTCTGTTCCAAAGTCACCCATGATAAGATCTGAACTTGAACCCACATCTGTCTAACATGTCACTCTACTACTGCTTATTTCATTGCTCAGAATTCTATTAACTACAGCTAGATGTGGCACCCTCCTCTGCACCGTTGCGTTTTGTTTGTTTTTAATTCTGGACGTGTTTCAGGTGGGAATGGAGCGATTAACTCACATCTCGGTGGGAATCCATTCAAACGTACAGAGTTGTTTCCTCAAAGCCCGGCTTAGCTCAAGCTCAGAAACTATGTCTGGGGCACGGGGTGAGGCGGGTCATGGTTTTAATGAGACAAGGATGAACGACAAGAAGGGGGCAGGGATCATTTTGGAATCTTTACCGCCCAGGTGACATTTCGAGACCGGACGACTTTTGAAGGACGATCTTGGAACATTCCCTGCTTGTGCCCATGGTGGACTCTGGTTGTGACAATGACACAGCCCCAGTCAGACAATATGCATTCCTTCCTCAGAAGGCTCTAGCGTCGAGAAACCGAGTCATCCATCCAAGTTGCACATACAAGTAAAATAAACAATCTGCACAAATATAACTTTCCCTGTTCTTAATTGTGGCTGGAAGTAATTTTTCCAAGAATAAGTAGACCCTGGACATGAAACACTTTTATGAAAAGTACCCCAGCACAGCACGCTGCAGGCCTCTGGGTCTCGTGCAAGGGCGTACCAAAGCGCCCTCTTGTGTAGAACCTGAGAACTGCAAGCCCACGGCAGTCGCCACTGGTCAAAGGCCTCCTCTCAGCATCTGGAGGACAAGTTTCGCAACGTATGTTTCCTAGGACCTCTTTTTTATTGTCAACCACAGCATATCAAACTCAAAGTTGAATGGCTAAAAGATATTAACCACTGGATTTTTAAGGGTGTGGGAGAAGTGAGAAAAGATTGTGTAAACTGACAGGCGGGGCTGACTATGATGTGACCACGGTAATGAAGCTATTCTGATATTGTCAATAACTACAGCCTTTCCTAACTGCCACCGTGAGTTGCACAATGGAAGAGCAGGAAGAATCTCTTGCTTTGAAGGAAAAGAGAAGACACACTTAGAAAGTGGCTGGAGTTGGAGGTGGGGGTGGGGAGTGTTAATACAACACAGACATTTCGGCTCCAAGAGACTTTTTTCAGGATGAATAAATGTGTTTTAAAGTGATCTGTGGTTCATTTCGCACTGTGGTTTTCAAAGGCCTGACCGAGGAGCGCACTCAGGTAGGGTATTTCGACGTAGCCTGGAGATTCCCTGCTTCTGAAAATACGTCTCTGCAGACTTCACTGCTTGTGGCTCGGAAGCACCAGCATCAACACAGGGGTTTTAACCTCAAAGGCAAGGCAGCCCTGGCGCTTTCACAGGCCTCACACTTGAGGTCGATTTAAATCACAAGCCCCCAGGAAAACACCCCGCCCAGCGCCTGCTGAACCCAGGCCAGTGGAAGGCCCCCTCCTGCCAACACCTTCTGCTGAGTGAGGCTCCCCAGCTCGAATGCCAAAGAAATTCTTGTCAAGTCAGAGCTGCTTTGTGTGGGGAGGAAGGCCAGACCTCGGAAAGACTTATGACAAACAGATATGATCCTGGTCATAAGGAACCCAGAATTACCTTGCTTATTGAAGAATAGGAAAAGAACAAGAAGAAAAGAGGGAATTTTAAAAAAACCTAAAGAATAGGACATAGAAGAGTGACATTGAGAAAGTGAGGAGGAGAGAGAGGATGTGAAAATTACAACAATACATATGTGTATTCAAAAAGTCGCATGAGAACACCACTTAGAACACCCCACACATGAAGACGGCTGCGACACTGGCACCCATGGGAGGCTCTGCAACAGAAGTTTGCTCCCCCAGAGAGGAAATGGCTGGTGAGGGCCTTTTGGAAAGTTCTGGAAACATCCTCCTGAAGCTGACACTTCCACATGCAATCATGGGGCGATGTGGACTCTGTCCTATCTTGACTATCCTCCTCTTTTCTCCAAATGTCATTTGAAAAGAGAAAATTTAAACTAAACTTTTTTTTCTTTTCATCAAAGGGCCCAAAAGAATGGAAAGAGCCCAGGAAAGCCCACCTACAAGAGAGTACCTAGGAAAGGAAGCAACACAAGGCGGTAAGCAGCATTTCTGAAATGAATACACATTATTCCCAACCTCCCCGGTGCACACTGGTGATGCTCACTGGTGATCAATGCCTGCTTCTTGGGAATGGGAGGAATGACCCGTGAACTCAGCATGGCAGGAGGAAGCTGGAAGCCCTGTGCGCAGGTACACACACGCCTGGTGCTTCCATTGCTGAATCTTTTCCCACGTGGCGACATGTTTGGCTTGGTCCTCAGCTAAATGCTATGAAAGGGCTTCTCTCTCAAGTGCCTATTGGACTGATATTAAAATTGCCCTCAAAGTAAACCACTGGGGAAGTGGGGTGCCACTGTAGAAGACGGGGAGAGACACACCAAAGTGTGTGGGAATCCAGTCCCCTGCCTTAGAAGTCCTGTCTGAAGCAAATTCGGAATCCAGTTGGTGGAGCACCACCCGCTCCGGCGAAGTCTGAAATTCTCTGCTTTTTTCAGTGTGAACATTAACTCTGTAACAGTAAACCTTTCTCTTCATTTTGTTTTTAGCTGAGAAACTAATTTTTAAAACATCAAAGTATTTGTTAAACCAACTTTAGGGCCTTCTTGTTATCTCTGACTTTATTTTGGATACCAATTAGATCTAGTTCTAAATTGCTTTTTCTCTCATTATTTATTCTGTTTATTTGAGATAGCCTCTCTTCTTATGTCTATTTTAGAGTGATTTTTAGGGAATTAATAGAGATAGAAATATTACAGTTGTTTCCTTTTTTTTTCTTTTTTAGAAACATCCCCATACAATCTGCCTGCCATTTACACTTAGGTTAAAACAGAATCTTTCCTTACAAACTCCAGAGCAAAGTAAGAATGTAACAGAGTGTAAAATTAGCTATAAATCATTGTAAATACCTCCTAATTCTCTTAGCTCCAGGCCCACGATGCTATCTGCAAGGGGAGATATTTCAGAACTCAGAAACTCCTCCTCTGCAAAAGGCCCCATGAAAAGACCACAAGCAGCCACCTCATCCACCCACCTGCTTAGGAAAGGACAAAAGCAGGGAGGCTCCTTGGTGACACTGGAACTCCATAAAAACAATTGAAAGTATTTCATAACATGGTGCAAACTAGGGGTTGGGAGGAGGAAGGGAAGTTTGGTCTTCCTGAAAAATTCAAAGATTCAATGGAGAAATGTCAAAGAGCTGGGGGCCCAGGGTGATGAGCAGAGAGTAACTTAGCAAGGTAATAAATTGTGACCTTTCAGATACCCCTAGAGGAATAAAGTATTCCCAGATGTCCTTATCTTTTTATTCTGCTCTGTTGTAAACACATATGTGAGTAGCTCCAAGGAATATGGATCTGGAAATGATAGAAAGGATGGATGGATGGATAGATGAATGGATGGATGGATGGATGGATGGGTGGTTGGATGGATGGATGGATGGGTGGATGGGAGGATGGGCAGATGGGTGGGTGGATGGGTAGGTGGGATGGATAGATGGGTAGACAGGTGGGCGGATAGTTGCACAAGTGAGTGGGTGGGTAGATGGGCAAACAGGTGGCTGAGTAATGGATAGATGGATGGGTGGATGAAAGGAAGGGTGGGTGAGCAGCTAGATGGATAGATGGATAGGTGAATGGATGGGGGATGGAAGGAAGAAGAGTAGGTAGGTTGCTAGATTAGTGGATGGATAGATAAATATAATAATCCTTTTCTTATTTTTATATGTAATTTCATTACAGCATTCTCCCTTCAATAGTCATAGGTCTTTCATTTTCAAAATTGCTGTCTAGTGCAGAATATGGCAAAATAGGCACTCATATACCAACTGCGATTGGGCAGTTAAATTAGTACAACTTTTCCAGATGGTAAAGCTTATCAAGAATCTTTAAAAGATTGGTGCACACATATGTATATAGCAGCATTATTTACAATAGCCAGAAGGTGGAAATGGCCAAATATCCACGGACAGATGAATGTGATACACACACACACACACACACACACACACACACGCGCGTGCAGGAATATTATTCAGCCTCAAAAGGGAAGGAAATTCTGACACATGCTATAACATGGATGAATGTTGAGGACGTTGTGATAAGTGAAATACATCATTCACAAAAATAGAAGTATTAATACTGTGCGATTCCACTTATGTGAGGTCCCTAGGGTAGTCAAAATCAGAGACCAAAAGTAGAATGATGGTTGCCAGAGGCTAGGGATGGGGGTGGGGAATTAGTCTTTAACAGGGATAGAGTTTTGTAAGACGGAAAAAGTTCTAGAGATGGATGGTGTGATGGTTGCACAACAGTATGGATGTACTTAGTGCCACTGAACTGTACACTTAAAAACAGTTAAATGGTAACTTTTGTTATGTATATTTTACCACAAGAAAAAGAAACAGAAAAAGATTAGTGCTCTCTGACCCCTTGTAAAGTTACTTAAGGCATCTGTCCCTAGGAAAGGTGTCGAAATGGGGACAAAGAGTTATGCATAATTGTATGCATCACCCAATTGTTCACTGGAACTAATCTACACATCCAAAAATTGGGGACTGGTTAGGAAATGATGGCTCATTCACACCATGAATTATTACACAGCCATTAAAAATGAGATTTGTAAAATTTTTATAAAGAAATGAATAATATGTGAGGTCATTTTAAATCATAAAAACAGTACACAAAATTGTATATGCAAACTATTAATAAGCTCATAAAGAAAAAAATAGTCTATTGGATAAAGACCAAAATATTACCTCCAATCCTGAGTAGCATACTGGAATAATGGATAATAGCTTTTCAGCTTTTGGTATTTTTCATGTTCCCCCTAAATTTCCTACAGTATGCACGTGTTCCTGTGACGCTGGTGGGTGGAGTTAAGGTATCTGTTTAGGGAGATCAGGATCCGTTGTCTCCTTAAGCAAAGTCACTTGCAAATTAAGCTGGCAGTCAGGGAATGTGGTCTGAATTGGTATGGGGTATACACAGAAACGCATTAGCTGCAACCAGAAAGGCAGCTTCCTAAAGTCCCCGCAGAGAGTGGGAGGCAGTGAGTGGAAGGTGAGGTGGGCGTGGGCATGAAGCCCAGTCGAGAGTGGAATGAAGGGGCGATGGGCATGGCCAACGCAGGACTCTGGGCAGAGGCTTTTGCAGGTAGGTGCTTTCAGGCACCTTCAGAGCAAGAGCTTACACAGATTCCTTTGTCCTGTGGTTAACAGGTGAGGATGGAGTTCTAAGGAAGGTCAAAGGAAAGGACTCAGAGAAGAGTCAGAGTCAGTTAAGAGCTTTTCAGAACTAAATATATTATTGAAATAACTAATGGTCTGATTCTTTTCACGCTGTAGATACTTTTTATTTCTGGGAACAGGGTGGAGAGCAGTTGTTCTGTGAAGTTTTTTAAATGGGAGGATCAGACACAAACATTTCTGCCCTGAAAGCTGCCCATGAGTTATTATGCTACCCATTCATTCGACAAGTGTTTATTGAGCACCTACTGTGTCTGCAGTAGGGCACTAGGCTCTGGGGACATATCAGTGAACAAAACAGACAAAACCCCTGTCCTCATGGAGCTTGCATTTTAGTGGGAACAAATGACAGTGAAGTTATTAAACACGTCCAAAGGGAGCTGCACCTTATCATGTGCGTAGTGCCACCCTGGCGCTGGGCACCAGGAAACCCGAGCATCTGTCTGTTCAAGCTCCACTACATTTCCACACCTGCCTGCAGTGTCTTCACTGGACTCAAAGAGCAGCATTCAAATGGCACAGAAAGAGCCTAATACTTGGAACATTGCCCGTAGCCAAATCCCGTGTCCAACACATGGCACCGTGTAAATTCACACTGAATAAATCAATGTATCGAATGGTAAATGAGTGAATGCATCAGTCGATCAGTTACTCAATGACAACGTTCACTTGGAAGGCAGAAGAATGAGGGTTCTAGAAAGAAAAGTGTACCAGGAAAGACAGACTTGCCAGTATGAGCACCTACTGTGTGCCAGGCATTCCATGTACATGTAAAACACACACACACACACACACACACACACACACACACACACACAAGGCTGAGCACAGGGAGAAACAGAAAGGTCCTGTGCCCTGCCACTGGCCCGCAGCCATACCCAGGGAGCCAGGGCTCACGTCCAGATCTATCTGCTCCTTCCACTCCCTTCCCCAGGTATGCCTGTGAAATAAACCCCTCCGCTGCTAAGTTGTTTCCTCGCCCCAAATAACCAAACCCTGGGGAACTTCCCAGGAATGCAGACATGTTTGCAGCAATGATGACTAACTTTGGTAGCTAAAACTGGCCCTTTGTATGTCTTTATCTAACAAGTCAGAAGTCCCCTCTAATTGGGTTTGTTTATGGGTGTTCTGCCCAGTCCTACAAATTGCTGTCAATAGATTCCTGGGAGCTGACTGGGTTTAAATCTCATCTCAGAGGGAGTTGATAAGAGCAGCTTCGAGTCCTCTGGAAGGTAACTGGAAGCCTAGCAGACCCCTCACCCCCACCCCCACGAGGGGCCCTGCCATCTCCCGGCCCAGCGGACAGCAGGTATTTGTGCTCTGAGACCTGGAGGTGCTGTTCTGCACATGAGAGCCCTAATGGCTGGCTAGCCAAGGTGCTGTTTGCAGGAGGACATAAATTAGGTTTGGAATTTTCAGGAAAAACATCTTCAGGATTTATTCCTGCAGCTGCTCCCATGAGCACACTGGTTTCAAAGTAACCACATGGCCCCAAGGAAATGGTCCTGCACATTTTTTCTGGAGCCAGGATGTTAGGAAAAGCCCACATGCCCCCTCCTCAAGGATCACCAAAAAAATGGAGACTTCTGCTCTGGGGCAGACCGCTCTGAGGAGGCAGGGCGCAGGAGGCTTCCAAGTTTGGAGTTCTCCCCACCAAAATCCTCAGTAAGAGTTTTTTACTCCACCAGCTTCCGCTTCAGGACTTAGCTCTAGCAATGCCTGGTGTAGTGCAAAGAGCTTGGGTTTGCAAGCTAGAGGTGGGCTTAGGAGCCAACAGGGGACATGGAACACATTTCCTCACCTCTCTGAGCCGTGAGGTTTTCATTTGTAAAACGGCCGCCCGATAAATGGGAAACCATCACACTCGCATTCAGCGTCTGTGTTTGTCTGCTCAGGCTGCCACGCACAGTCCACAGGCTAGGGGGCTTAAATAACAGAACTGATCATCTCTCAATTCCGGAGGCCAGAAGTCTGAGATCCAGGTGTCGGCAGAATCGGTTCCTCCTGAGGCCTCTCTCTGTGGCTTGCGGACGGCCACCTTCCCCGTGTCCTCACGTGGTCGTCCCTCAGTGCGTGTCTGTGTCCCAATCTCTCCTTATGAGGACACTGGTCGGATTGGATCAGGACCCACTCTAATGACCTCACTTTACCTTAATTATCTTTGTAAAGACCCTATCTCCAAATATCATCACATTCTGAGGTGCTGGGGGTTAAAACTTCAAAATATGAAATTTCAGGAGGGACACAGTTCGGCCTGTAACAGCGCTCCAGCCATCCTTCCTGAGCGGCTGTGCCCCCCAGATACTCTAGAAGACTAATTTCCCTAGGAGAGGAGAAGACCCGTGTTTCTTGAGCGCCTACTATGTGGTGCTGTGTGTCAGACGCTGCGCCACGCACGTCGCGTAGCTTTTGTGTGTGCATCCTTGGGGTGGGGACGACAGGGCTGTGCCGTCATCGCGCTTCCTCCCTATCCAGTGGACTTCAGAGCCTTGGGAGGAGCAGTCTCCCCGCCACGTCCCCCTCAGCCAATCCTTTGCAAAGGATAAGGAGACTCCATTCTCCTCCCCTGCTTTCTGAGCGCAGGTGGCAGCCAACTGCTAATTTACAGGAACCGCTTCGGCTGCAACATCCCTCACAGGACTTCTGAGGATGACCTAATGAAGGCTGTGGAATACCAGGGTGATGAGACACCAGGCACCGAAACGGCCGGCAGGAGGACGTCCTCGGTCAAGGTCTCCACACACATCACATAAGGGCCTGCGCAAGCCCCTGACAGGCAGCTGAGCACATGCACCTCCACCGGCGGGAGCAGCAGGCAGGACCCCAGCCCACCAGAACCGGCTGTCAGGAGAAAGTGGGGAACAGACAAGCTTACCACAACAAGCGCATTCTCTATGTCTAAACCTCCGCACCCAGGCGAGCATGCTCTGGCCAGGGTCTTCAGTCAGGAGCCACAAATCCTGCCATGTGGCTCAGACAGGGGTCATAAAAGCATTTACGTCAGTGGCTGTTGTGGGCTGCATTGCATGCCCCAATTCCCATGCTGCAGCCCTAACCCCAGCACCTCCGAATGTGAGTGTGGAGACGGGGTCTTTAAAGAGGAGATGAAGTAAAAATAAGGTCACTGGAGTGGGCCCTCATCCTGTCTGACTGGTGCCCTCACAAGAATAGGAGGTTGGGACACAGACATGCACGGAGGACGACCACACGAAGACACAGAGAGAAGGCGGCTGTCTGCAAGCCAAGGAACCAGCCCTGCCTACGCTTCGATCTCCAACTTCCAGCCCCCAGGACCGTGGGATGATACATTTCTGTGTTTAAGCCCCCAGTCAGTGACACATTTTATGGCAGCCTGAGCCAACTAATACAGTGGCTAATTTCTCTTGAAAAATTAGAAGTTGTGGCCTCACCAGGCTCACATTCTCTCCTGGTGGATGCTGGTCATAGCTGTCCACCTTGGACAGGCCATTGTCCCCACCCAGCCTCACTCCCTGACCCTCATTTTCTGGCCCCTGTTGGCACTCGTGTCTGTAACCCCTGAATACAATATTGCTAATCCTGGCCACAACCCTTGCAACAGAGATTTTATTAAACATAGAACCCTTTCAGCTCCTGAGTGGTGAGGCTTAAGGCCACTTTTTCCTGCCTATCCAAGAGAGTTGTTATTATTGGTAATAATAATTTCTCTTATTGTTGCTATTAACTGAACACTTATTATATGTCAACCTGTGTTTCATACTTTGTACAGATTGTCTTATTTAATCATAAAAACAACCCAATGAAGGGTTAATTTTATCCCTATTTTACATATAAGGAAACTGAAGCCCAGAGTCTCCCAGCTATGAAGTGGGAGAACAGTCATTCAAGGCCATTTCTGGTTGACTTTTCCACCATTTTCTCATTTACAAAGAAGAGGTGCCTCAGATCTAAGGAAATGGCCTGGGGGAGAGAAGGGACCCCAGGTCAGAGACAGCAATTCTCTATTTGACGGAGGCTTCAACTCCACATTAATGTAGATGCCCACAAGGCACTTGCCATCCTGTACCTCCATCTCCCCACGCATAACATGGACAGAACAATGGCCTCTAGCTTCCTCTTACCTGTTAATTGGGAAGATCACATACCACTGGGTATTTCCAAAGTGAAAAGCTTACTAAGGAACGGGGATGTTACTCTGTAGCCCCCAAACATGCAAAGAACAACAGGAAAAACTAACATATAAAAAAAAATAATCATGCAATTTTCAGGCCCTTCTTTTTCTGCTTCAGAAACCAGGCTCCATTCTTCTTAGAGATCTCACCTACTAGCCTGTATGCAAATATATGCAAACCCTGGCCAAAGGGGCGAGATGAGGGCAGAGAGCCAGAGCCTGTGTGTGACTTAGGTGTACCCCTCTTTGAACCTCAGCTTTCTCATGTGTAAAATGGGATAATGACTCCTGCCTCACATCACTAGGAGAAGATTCCCTCTGATCCCACAATCTCTAAGGCCCATTTGAGTCAAGATTCTATGGTTTCCTTGAATGTTGAAAGAACCAACAAGGGAGGATCACTGGACAGATTGGAAGCCAAATGTGCCTACGGGTGATTGGGTGCAGGACACAGCACCCACTCCTGGTGGAAGAACAGGGTTCACTTGAGGAATTGAGGTGCCTTCCATCCCTTTCTGAAAGGGAGAGTCACTGTGAGCTAGGCAGGACCACCTGTCTCACACTCATCCAGAAGCCAGGATAAGCTCTCCTCCAGCTGACTTCCTGAAGCTCCTTGAACCTGCCACTGCTGTTTCACACCTCTTTGCCTTTACCCACAATAATAATGATGAGGACCACTCATCGTTAATTCATTATGTGCTCACTAGACTAAATCCCCATTTTGCCACTCAGGACACTGAGGTATAGCAAGTTTAAGCAACTTGCCCAAGGTCATCCAGCTGGTCAGTGACAGAGCCAGGATTTGAACTCAGGCACTCTTGCCTCCAGCGCCTGCACCCTTGGGTTCTGGCTATAGTGCCGTCTTCTGCCTTATCTCCCTGGGGATCCTTTTAGCTCAAGCTCAAGCTTCGCCTCCTCTCAGAAGTTTTTTTCTGGCCACCTTCTAACCATGGCAAAAGTTGACTCCATACCTCTTTGTGCCACTTCTGTAGTACTCATGCATCCCAGTATCTACCATGCACCAAGCGCTTTACATACCTGATTGCTATCTACCCTCCAACAACCATACAGGAGAATTATTATTGTCCCCATCTAACAATGGGAGACTGAGGCTCAGGACATTAACATAACTTGACCAAGGCTGCAATGCTAATCAGAGGAACAGACAAGATTTAAACTCAGATGTGCCTGACTCCAAAGCCTTGATTTTTTATTTGTGCCTGCTGCCTGCCCCTCCAACACAGTGGCCCCAGCACCCATCACACTGGGGCTAGAAGGAGTCAGCACTTGGATCTAGGAGCGAGATGCCCCTGGTAAAGGCACCAAGTGGGGAGATGCTGAGTGACACTCACATGGCCAGTCTGGCTCCATTCATTCATTCATTCATTCATACATTCCATCAACAAATATTCACTGAGTGCCTGTGATGGGCCGGGCACTGTTCTAGGCACTGGGAAAACAGTGGAGAATAAAATAGAAACCTCCCCGCCCTCATGAAGCTTGTATCCTACTGGGCAGAGTCAGACAACAAAAGGAAGTGGAAACTATGTCAGCTGATTGTGAGTTCTGTGAAGGAAAATAGAGCCAGGAGGGGGACAGGTGAGGGGCAGCGTCCCTCTTTCCTATAAGGTGGTCAGGAAAGTCCTTTCTGATCAGGGGCTTAAAGGAAGCGAGGGACTGGGGGAAAGGAGAATTCCCAGCAGAGAGCAGCGGTCCCAGAGGCAGCGGGAAGGAAGCACTGGGAGATGGAGCCCGTGCAGCTGCTGAAGGCTGGAGAAGGGCGAGCAGGGCACCAGCTGCCAGCTGTGCCCGCTCGTGTGGGGGCAGGGAGTACCGCAGCGGCGAAGCCTGGGAAACGCTGAGCCCACACGAAGCGAAGCAGGTTTCCCTCACCAAGGGGCATCTGGGGGCTTCGACGGGCTGGCAGAACTGCTGAAGCCCAGGGATGGGACGGCGCACCACGCTCCAAGCCCATCTGGCCCCAGAACTCTAGGGGAGGAAAAGCATATCCTGGATAAAGATTCCTCCGAAAACACACCAGAACCTCCAAAAAGAGGGTTTCCCGCAATTTCTGCAGGAGCTGTCTTCTGAGCTAGAAAGGAAGATGAGGCCTTAAACCCTTGAGCCGTGTTCCTGGGGAAAACAGACCAAATCCTCGGGTGAGCACGGCTCTCCGTTTTCCTGAGTGGCTGTCCTCTGAGACAACAAGGTCAAAAAAAGGCCAGGCAGGAATATGGGCAAATGCCTTAACCTCTCTGAGCTTAAGAGTGTAGTACTCACTTGAATGGATTTTTGTGAGGATTAAATGACTTAAATTTTGTGGCTAAATTGTCAGAAAATTATAAAGTGCTGAACAAATATGAGTCATATTCCTACCTCTTAACAATGGCTTAGGGTATGAACTTTCTCAAAATACATTTTCATGTCAACTAGGGCAAAACCATGGTCAAATTAGTGACTTTAAGGATAAAAATATTGACCCTGAGAGCAATAATAATGATTAAAAATAAAAATGTCAAAAACAACAACAAACTACCCTTCATTTGCCACTCCTCTGTGCCTGGCCTGTTTACATATATTGGATCTATTCCTAGTGACCTTGAGGGGCAGATGGTAGCATTTTCATTTTATAGATGGTGAAACCAAACCTCAGAGAGCTTAAGTAACCTGTCTGAAGACACACAGCAGGCAGAGATGCCACTGGGAAGATTCATTCATTTAAGAAATATCTGCTTACTACTTTCTCTGTCCTGTTCTCTGAGGTTTCAGAAGGGCCCTTCCCCACCTTCTGTTACCTGCAAATAGGTCACTGTAGTGAAATGAAATAAGGATACAGACTTGCAAAGCATGCTTGGGGAGCAAACGCAGGCCTGGTGGAAAGGGAGGCTGCCTGGAAGAGGTGATGCCAGCACTGAGCTTTGAAAATGAGTAGGAAATAATTCAGAAGGAGAGGAAGAGGGACCTTCCCGAGTAAGGGAATGGCTGGAGCACATACTTGCAAGGGAGAACAGCAGCCTAGGTGCTCTGGATCAAATCTCAGCTCTGCCTTCAAGCAGACCCATTTCTGGTGCCTGGATGGTGGGGACCCCATTGGAAAGTTGGCTCATTTCTTCTCATGGTCCTGCCTTGGACTAGAGAGACGAGCAAGACCTGAACCCAGGTTCTGGTTCTGGTCCTGCCACACTTGAGCAATGTGACCTCAGAGGGGAAAAAAAAAATCCTTCTGTGCCTCAGTTTCTCTAGAGAGGGCATTGCTTTTGGACAGTGGTTCTTCAAGTATCCTCTCCAAACCAGCATCAGCATGACTTGCCAGCTTTTTAGAGACACAATTCTCAAGTCCCACCCCAGGCCTGTGGAATGGACCCTCTAGGGAAGGCCCAGCAATCTGCACTAACAAGGCACCCCCCATTCTGATGCTCTGAAAAGCCTGAGAACTCCCTTGCTGTTTGCTCCCGGAAGCATGGTAGCCTAACCCGCAGCATCAGCACCCCTGCAGAGTGTTGGAAATGCAGAATGTCAGGCCCCACCTGGACCTACTGAATCAGAATCCACACTTCATGGGGTCCCCAGGGGGTCTGGTGCATATTAGCATTTGAAAAGCACAGCCCTAGGGCTGGGTGACACCCACATTCTGAGTGACACCTCCTTGCAGCTGTAAAACTCTGTCCGGAGCTCTTGGGAAAATCACCCAACCTTTTCTTTCTTCTTCTGGGAGAACTCCTGGGCGGCAGGACAGCCTGTTGGCTCATTTAGGGCTGTGAGACGTTTGGATCCTTTCCAACCTCCCGATAAGGGCGGGCGAGGGGCTGGCGGCAGACCCCCTCCACAAGGGGAAAGTGCTTCCCTCCCGGAGGCAGACGTCGAACAGGGCTCCTCTGCCAGCTCGGCAGAGGAAGAGGAATGCCCCCCTCGTGGAGCCTCTGGAATTGGGAAGGAATTCCTCCCAAATTCCACGGCCATCTCAAACCAGCCCGAAAATGTACAAGCAGCCCAATGTGGTGGCCCGGCTCGAAATGAGTTCAAAACAATTACCAGCCAACATGTGTTTCCTATGAATGGTGCAAGTGTTAAAACGGATTTAATTTTCTTTTGTAAATAAAGAGGCCCATCCAGGCTGGCCTGTTTATCTGCCTGGGAGAGATGAAAGTGTTTCATCTGCTGGTAGCCTCTGCCGCTGCAGAGGCGGGGGCAGCTCTCTGGACCCCACTGTCCAAAGTCATCGTCCCCATGTGGAACTGTTTGAGCACCGTGAGGTCTTTTCTCGAAGTCTTAGTTATCTAAGATGGTGCTCCCTTTTTTTCTTAAACATATTAGTGATTCATAAACAGTAAAATTAGTCTGCTAGGGGCTAGTGGAGGTATTCATCCTGGTGGCGCCTGCTTTCCTGGGTTAGTACTTAAAATAAATCATGGCTGTCACAATGGAATTCAGGCCGAAAAATCACCTGTAGGAATCCCCACCACCCCCTTTCCACCTCCCCCCCCCAGCATGGAGGATCAAAGCTATCTTCCTCACTCCTGCTGAGGGAGAAAGGAGGGAGGAGGAGGAGGAGGAGGCAGCACAGAAGGAAAACCCCAGAAGTTATACCGAGTCAGGAAATTAATGTCTCTGCTCTATTGTTGAAACTGGAAGCAGGAAAGTATGAAGCCAATTTATGATATTAGTGTTTCTAAAGCAAAATATGATTAACCACTTCATTATGGAAAGTTGTTTCCACTTAACCTCTTTGTGCTGGCATCTAGAACTTGGCTTTTTTTCTTTAACTGAAAATTTAATAAATTCCAACATGCCCAAACTTCCTGACTTCCACTGTCCACCACTGGTATCTTTGGAAACCTCGACAGTGGGAGATAACTCACACGGGCTGCGCGGCTACCTTGGGCGCACGCCGTAATCCGGGACCCGGCAATAAGCTTTCATCTTCGAAGCACTTAAGTTAATTACATGGAGGCCGTGGAGGCCCCGGAGCTGGTTCTGCGCACAGGCCTCCCGAAGCCAGACTTCATAGGATCCAGATGCAAAGCCTTGGCAACTTAAGCCCAACAAATTTCCTTTGTCAAGAAAGGCAAACAGCAAAACACTGAAGCGTGGGCTACTTCAGTGAGTCGGCCTCCTTCTGGGGCGTCCCGCCTGCAGAGCCCAGGCCAGAAACCATTCAGACACGCCAGTGGCTGCGCCTGGCTGGTTCCCAAGCAGACCATGAGCTGTGCGATTTGGTTGGGATGGGTTACCCATGAAAATGCGGGGTTGCCTCCTTTAACCCGACCCGCAGTGTTCTGACAACTTGAGGAGAATGCACCTCAGGAGTGGGCATGTGGGGAGAATGGGGGGTTCCCCTCAATAGACCCCCCCCCACACACACACACTGCGGGCCTTCTTCCTAGACCTCTTCTCCTCTCTGGCTCCTTCCAATCTGTCCCAGTAAATCATCCCTCCTCTTGGACCCTCCGTGGATGCCCCTCAGGCACCATGTCCGAGGGTGTCTGTCCCTGTCTCTGTCCTCATTGTGCACTGTGCACCCCACGCTTATCATTTGGCGTCTTCACTGTAGAGCAACCTCCTTCCCTGGCCTCATGTTCCAGGTCCCATTAGAGTGGCATTCGTGCCCCTCTCCTTCCCCCTGCATCGCAGAGCGGCTTGGGCTGGGTGGGTGATTCTGGGTGGCGGCCCGAGGAAGCCCACTGGTGCAGCGCGAGTGAGACACAGCTGCCCACACAAGCTGTCACATGCAGAAAGCTGCCATTTTGACTGTGCCCGACTTTGGTGGATTTAGCGCTCAGGGGGATTCAGAGGAGAGGGCTGTGTGTAGTTACATGTTGGTGGGGATTGAATTGTGCCCCCTCAAAAGACATGTTCAAGTCCTAACCTGTGGTACCTGCAGATGTCACCTTACTTGGAAATAGACCCTTTGCAGATGTAAGCTAAGTAAAATGAGGTCATACTAGATTCGGGTGGGCCCTAATCCAATGACTGGTGTCCTAATAAGAAGAGGGAAATTGGGACACAGAGACAGAGACACACAGGGAAGAAGGCCCCGTGGAGACAGAGATTGGAGTGATGCAGCTACGAGCCAAGGAACACCAAGGATCGCAAGCAACCATGGGAAGTTGGGAGAGGAGAGGGAGGGTCTTCCCCAAGAGCGTTGGAAGGAGTACAGCCCTGAAGACAATTTGATTTCAGACTTCCAGGCTCCAAGAATGCAAGAGAATACACTTTTGTTGTTTTAAGCCACACAGTTTGTGGTGCTTTGTATAGCAGCCACAGGAAACTAAGGTAGCTCCTAAACCCCCCACCATAATCACCTGCTATGTCCCCCCAACTAGACTCTGAGCATTGCTGGGGAGAGAAAATAATGTCTGTTCCTCACCCAGCGCAAGGCTCAGGGCTGACACCCCATAACAAAAGACCTATTAACAAGAGAAAAGTTCAACAATTTATTTAACATAAGTTTTATGTGACATGAAAGCTTTCAGAAGTGAAGACCCAAAGAAAAAGGAAAACCGTGTGTTTTTATGCTTAGGTTTGATAAAGAGGGGACACTCGTGTGACTGGACAAAAAGGGGTGTGATCTGATGGTAACAAACTGGGGGGCAGGGTGTAACCATGGGACCAGACAAACTGGGCCTACTCTGTCAATAACAAAATGCCGAGTTATTCTGCAGGTATAGCAGAGCCAAAAATTACAAGTCATGTAGCCTGGGCATGAGCAATAGGAAAAGCTTTGACCTCTAAAAACACCCAGAACCAATGATTTTTCTCCTCAGAACCAAGAAGACCAGACATCGCCAGAACTCTTCAGAAGCGAGGAGTCCATTGGCCTGGGAGATGGGAGCTAAAATCTGCCTCAACATACCTTACTGAACATGGTCAATTTGAAGCCCTCCAATCAAACTCTGCCAAGCCAACCTTCCTAGATCCCTCCCCTTGCCCTCTGAGCCCAAAAACTTGCCCCAGACTCCAACCTGGGGAGACGGATTGGGCCCACCTCCTGTCTCCTTGCTGCTCGGTCTCACAATAAAGCCTTTCTTTCCTCAAAAGCTGGTGCCATAGCGCTGGCTTCTGCGCACATCGGGCAGCGAGCCCATGTTCCCAACAGCAGGGGACTCGGCAAGGCCTGTGTGTTCAGATTCCTCCTGGCAGCTATGTCTTCATTCCTTTCCTCTGGGTATCGGGCAGGACACCTGTCACGTGAGTGTCTTAGGACCTGCTTTCAGGGGAGATGGGTTAGTGAGTTCTCATATGGCCGGCTCTCACACAAAAAGGCAGGAGGTCAGAGAGAGACCTTTCTGCTTCTGCTGTGCTCTCAGTTTCCAAGGTGACATGCTTCAGGATGGCTGCACCCCAACAGCATCACAGAGAGTGGGGACAACGTCGCCCACAGCTTTGCGCTTGCTCTCGGTCAAAAGTGAGTGGCCACCTCTCACGCGCTTTCAAGACCCAAGTCAAGGTAGAGCTTCCCTGTCCCCCACCCAGCCTGTCTCAGGGCCTCTTTGTGTCCCCACAGCCCCTCACACAGCATCTGTCATGCTGTGCTGTCATTGTCACCTCTGAGCACCCAGCCCTCTGCCGGCCCATGATGCATGGGATGTGCGTTGGATGAACAAACACCTCAACAAATAACACTGCATCCCAATGCTCCCCAAACACACGCTCCACACGACACCCAACTTCGCCTCCAAGGCCACAGCCCCCACATAGGAACAGAAATAGGAGGAAAAACCAACGTGGCCTGCTGTCCCTGAAAAGAGCAAAAATAAATGAAGAGGAAAATCCCCATGAATTCCCTAAGTTGGGCTCCCTTTAAGCCAGACCTGAAACATACTGTATGAGCCTTTGCTTTTTGGTGTGTGCATGTGTAAGAAAAACATACTTTGTCTAGCTGTAGAACGTTTCCTCTTTTATGGGTTTCCAAAGCCACCTATCAGCCTGCGTTTTTACTGTTTGCTTTCTCTCGAGTGAATATTGTTGCTGGCAGAAATGGAGATACAGTCAACTCCCCGAAGGCAATTGGCTTGGGAGGACCAAGAGGGATCCACTGGAGAACGTCATAACG
The DNA here is from genome assembly GCA_004363605.1 of Indri indri. NCBI lineage: Eukaryota > Metazoa > Chordata > Mammalia > Primates > Indriidae > Indri > Indri indri. The sequence continues at coordinate 36,970 of RJWJ010001635.1, read as the reverse complement.
TCGATTCTGGGAAGAAAAGTTCCAGACACAGGTTCATGTTTAGTTTATGGGAGAATATCACCAAGTCCTGAATCTAGCAAGAATCTTTCTAAAAGTTAAACAGCCAATAACTTAATCTTTCCCCAGTGACCACAACCCACCCAGAAGGGAAAGTTGGAACAGACCTTGTTCTCTTGGTATAAAAGTCACACTTTTGCACTGAATTCGCTGAGCCTCAAATTTGCTGTTCTCTTGGTCCTTCTACCTGAAACTACAATCCCTACCTGCCTTGGCCCTAACACCTTCTTCTCCTGCCAGTCTTAACTTAAATGTTACCTCCTCAGGAGGCCTTTGAGCCTCGTTCCAGCTCAGCCCTCCTGTAGGCCCCATGTGTGTGGGTCCCCAGGTGAGGTGACTGTGTCTGCCCTAGCCACACCATACCCCAACACCCAGCACTGCACCCGGAACAGAGTGAGCTCTCAATGTTCAGAAAGTTAAGCAACTTGGCTGTCTCCCTGGAGTCCCTGGCTTAGTGAGAGGCACATGCTGGCCTGAGAGCAGAGACCAAGTATCACCAACCATTTGGTTTTGGCTGCTCTAAGAGAATAATAGCTTAACCTAGAATAATAGTAGCTTAACAAGATAGAGGCTCACTTCTCTCTTATTGGGGATCTAGGCTCCCTCTGTCTTCTTGATCTGCCTAATAAGAAACTTTCACCTCATGGCCCAAGATGGCTCCTTCAGCTCCTGCCCTCACATCTACCCTCCAGCCAGTGAGAAGAAAGGGGGCAGAGGAAGGACATACCCTGCAAGGTACACACTTCGCTTCTACTCTCGGCCCATTGGCCAGAACTTGATCACATGGCCACACTTGGCTGCAAAGGAGTCTGGGAAAATAGTCATTAGCTGGGCGATCACATGCCAGCTAAGAACTTCATCACCACAGAAGAAGGATAGAATGGACGTGCAGGGACAGTGGGCCAGCCCTGCCACCTCCAGGCATCAATCATCCTGAGTAACTCTCACTGTTCTCTCCTCATAAACATTTCTCTAGCCAGTCACCCCACCCTTGTCCTTTGATGTTAAGCTCCCAGCATACTGTGCTCGGCCTCTGCCTTCATGCCCTAGCTGGAATGCTGAGTTATCTCCTCCCCCTGGTCCTGCCACGTGCCATGGCCACGCCCGCCCCCACCCATCCTCCGCATCTGAGAGTCTGTGCGGCACAACCTTGTCGTGGCGATTTGGAAATACGTGTTAAAATTGCACATTCATTTGGCCTTTGACCCAGCGATTGTATTCTGAGAATGCATCCTGCTGCATTGCTCGTGTGCAGACGAACTGCTGCTCTGGTGGCGGTGGATGTCATTCACCGCAGTACTACTCGCAATAGCGAGTGACCAGAAACGGCCCGACGTCCGCTCACGAGACTGCGACTGATCGTGGCACACCTGTGCGTGGGGACCTGCCTGCTACTCTGAAGGAGAGAAAAGGAGCGTCCTGCATTCTGCTAGGAAAGGATCTTCAAGATACAGGAAGGAGAGTGGTGGCTGCCAGGGGGTTGGAAGCAGTGAAGGGAAGAGGGAGCGACTGCTCGTGGGTGCATGAGGATTCTTTTGGGGGCGATAAACGCATTTTAGACTTAGACAGCAGTCACGGTTGCATGACTTTGTGAATACACTAAAAACCACAGAACTGTGCACTTTAAGACTGAATATTTCACTGTCCGGCGAAAAATCCAGGTGTGAAACGGCACGTAATATTTTGGGCAAACAAGGAAAATAAGAATCTTCATTTGTAATCGTTTCACTTGAACTCTGACAGGTGACACAAAAGCTCACCTGGGACGTGAATGGCAGAGGCGTGGGTGGTCACCGAGACTTCACCCCTCGTGTTGCGTATTTGCTGGTTTGCGAGCTACGTGATTGTCTTGTCGATTCAAATGTTTTAACTTCAGAAATGAAGCGTGCAGTGGCTGTCCACTGCCTCCAGGGTCAAGTCCAAGCTTTCGAGGCCCCAGGACAGCCTGGTCTCTGCCCTTTGTCCCGCATGACCCCCGTTCCCTCCCCACATGGCCTCGCCGTGCCATCATTCTCCATCCCTTTGCTCCAGCCGCTTCTTCTAACCAGAATGCTCTTCCCTGAGCTTTTAACCTGCTTGCCCCCAGTACGGCCACAGCCGCAAAGTGGGCGGCTCCGGAGTTGCCCTCCGTGGGCCTGAACCCAGGCTCTGCTGCTTACCGGCTGGGTGATCCCAGGTGGCTACCTCTCTAAGCCTCATTTCTTCATATGCAAAACCACGTATCAATTTTTAAAAATAGAAAAATAAAAGGAAAGTAATTGAGAAAATCTTTTTTAAAAAATGGGGGCAATAAATGCCACCCACCTCGTGTGAGAAGCGGTGTGTGCCTGGCACACGGCCAGGGCCCCACAGGCGGTGGACCTTGCCGTTGGGTCCAATCACGGCAGTAAAGAGAAGCAGGGAAGTGGGTGGGAAGAGCCTCTCCTTTGCCTCTATGACCCTCCCTGCTGGTGGCTTTTCCTCCATCCAGGTTTTCTCATGACATGGCAGCCTCCAGGTAATCTGACTTCTTGCCAACAAGAGGCAGGAAATAGAAGTTGTTGCCAACCAGTGAAGGGCCACACTTGGAGCTGGCACACAAGCAATTCCATTGTATTCTAAGTAGTCATAGGCTCTTCCCAGGTTCAAGAACATGGAGAAACAGCCTCCACCTCTTGGAGGGGGATTGTCAAGGGCACCTTGCACAAGAGCAATGGGAGACACTGTTGTAACCATCTTTGGAAAAGCACAGTCTGCCACACTGGGCAGCAGGCTTTAGGGGATTGTAGGAAAGCTTTGACTTTCCCAGCGAAAGGCTCCAGGTGTTGCCGGTACTGCACCATTCCCCCTTTCTTCCTTCCTTGAATAGGGATGTGCTGGTCAGAGCTGCAGCAGCCATATTGCAGCCATGAGGAAAAGGCTAAGAGAAAAACAGGTACGGCAGCCTGACTCCCTGGAACTGCTAAATCAACACTAGCAATCACCTGCCTCCAGGTTTCTTGTTACACGAGAAAAATAAATCCATTTATTCCAAACAGAATTCTAACAGATACAAGCAAGAGTTTTGAAGTAAGACAGAATGAGTTTGAATCTCAGCCTTTTGGGGGGTAGAAATCTTTGCTTTCTCTACTTCAGTTTCTTCATCTATAAAGTGGGGGCAACAATACCCACCTTCAGGACTCTTATGAGAACCACATGGAAGACACATGTGAAACTGTAGGCCCTGGACCACTTCCATTATGCTGTCCCACCATCTTAGCAGGTAGCTGGCAGACTCAAAGTCATCTCAGGGTGCAAGAGGGCTATGGAGTTCCAGACATTACATCTGCATCCCCAGCATGTGGAAGGAGGAAGGAAGGAATGGTAGACAGGGATGAGTCAGCTTCATTTAAGAATTCTTTCTAGAAGTCCCACTGACACTCTGCTTTCATTTCATTGACCAGAACTGAGCCTACGGCCACATTTACTACAAAAGAACCCAGGAAATAGTTTTTTAGCTGGGCACTTTGCAGCCCTCAATTCATCGGGTCCTGTTACTAAGAAAAAGTGAGAGAAGAGATGTGGAACAGGCAGCAGCCTCTGGCAAGTGCTATGCATCACCGTGAGGCTGCTTTATCCACCCTGCGAGCTCCGCTCTGGGCAGGCCTGTCCCCTCAGTGTCCTGCCTGCCATGCGCCATCCCTTCCCTCCTCGGGTCCCCAGCGTCCTCCTCTACAAAAGACCTGGAGAAGCACTGCTGTGACTCAGCCCCCACACCCATCAGACAGCGGCAGCTCCCTGCCCCCCACCCCCCACCACCTCCACCTCTGAGACACACACGGCCCTTCTCCCCTGCTCAGCTTCACACAGGCAGCCAGCCCTCCCTCCCTCCCTGCTGGAGACTGGCCTCCACAGGGAAACCAAAGTGCCGGCCAGATGCTCTCATTCCCAGCCTCCCCTACAACTAGGAGCCAGCCCTTCTACCAGGTCTGCTAAGGGAGTCCTCAGTGAATGTTTTCTAGGGCCAGGGGAAGCGTCTGGAAAAAATTTTCCTCCCTGAGGAAAGAAAGAGGTGCATTCTCTGTCACCTGCTTCCTGTTGTACTGTTGTTGGGTAAGGAGGTGATGCTTGGAGTCAGGCAGCCACCTTGTGACTGTGAGGAGAAAGTTGGAAGAATCCTAGAGAGGCCAAGCCAGGGCCTTAATGAGGCTGGGCGCTTGGATCAGTTAGCATCAGGGGCTGCTGCGTATGAGCACTAAATAATCCTGCTGCACACATCTGACTCAGAGCAATCTTCACAAAGTCCATGAGGTAGGCAACACTATGACCCCCCTTCACAGATGAAGAAACTGAGGTTCAGTGAGTACCCAGGCTCACACGGCCCACAAATAGGAGAGGTGAGACCCAAGTTAACCAAACACTCAAGCTCAAGCTTTTAATCATTGAACAACTCTGTGAAATGGAAATTCAAAAACACAAATACATTAAGTGGTAGGTCCGGCCACTATCAACGTGCGGATTGCAGTTATTGTTACTGTTATTGCTAGCACATGGTTCCATGGCAGGAGGAATGTTAGGCAGGGACGGGTGCACTCCTGCTAAGCCTTCTGTCTCCTCTATCACCCAGGATCTGGGACGAGGTAATTTACATAGAACAGAAATGTATTTCTTGCAGTTCCGGAGGCTGGAAGTCCACAATCACGGCACAGACAGGCTCAGTGTCTGGTGAGGGCTGCTCTCTGCTTCCAAGATGGCATGTTGTTGCTGTGTCCGCCAGAGGGGACGAGTGCGATATCCTAACGAGGTGGCGGGAAAGGAAGAGCAAAGGGAAGAACGCTGCGGAGCCTCTTTGATGAGGCTTTGAGCCCATCCCCGGGGGTGGAGCCCTCACGGCCGAATCACCCCCTAGAGGCCCCACCTCTTACTGCAATCACGGGGGCCATCGAGTCTCAACATGTGACTTTGGGGGTGCGTGCAGACCAAAGCCTCTTCTCAGGCCAGATAACCTCGTGGCTATTCAAACCCACATTGGTTTGCATCTTTCATTCCCTTCCCTAGACCCCGTGCAGCTGGGTCCCCCGCGGACGGTTCGGCCTGCTCCTGTCGCAACAAGCTCTTCCACGTCTCCCCGCCTTTGCTCATGCTGTTCCCATGCTACCTGCACTGCCCTTCCTTTTTTTTTTTTAATATGGAAACTCCTATGCATCCTTTAATTCCTCGATCAAATGGCCCCCCTGTTGGTAGCTTCCCTTCACTCTCCCTTCTACTCCTGACATAAGACTCATTGCTCCTACCACCACCCCAGAGTGCCTGGAGAGGGCCTAAAATGTGAGTGCTTGTCAGATCAAAATGTAGTGAGTGCCAACTCCTGACTGTCCACAGGCTGAGACCCCTTTTCTGATGAGAGAGGTGACAGCCCAGCATGAACCTGGGACCCCAAGCAGTCTCACTAGTTAGGCCAAAGTGGAAGCCAGCCACCCTCCAAGCTGACCTGCTGGACAAGGGCCAGGGGCCCAAAGTCGACCTATTACCCCCTTGTCTTGGGGCTATGGACCCACCCCCTCTGTCAACCAGAGCTTACTGCTGCCTTGGAGCTGGCGTTCCAGAGGGAAGGATTAATTTAAAAACCAGTGAACACACCCAAACATATATATGCTCCTCTGCCTATGTTAAAGCTGGCACTGCAGTGCTCCGGTGATTGGATGGCCAGATACGGGGGCGAACAAGGCTGATCTTTATCTCGCAGCATACATCAAAATCCAGACAGCTCGCACATCCAAATGTGAAGGGTAAATAGTAACAGCAACAGTAACGAGGAAACATAGGAGAGCATCCTCATGACCTCAGAGTATTTCCTAAACAGGACACAAAAGGGGCTAACTTTAAGGAAAAAAACTGATAAAATGGGATATATTAAAATTAAGAACTCTACCTATCCAAAACCACCATTAAGAGAGTGTATAGGCAGCCCACGGCATGGGAGAAGACATTCACGATACATACACCCGGCGAGGAAGTAGTATGCAGAATATGCAAAGAACTCCCATAAGCAAATAAGAAAAAGATGAATAACCCAATTATTCAAATGGTCAAAAGACTTGCACCGATACACAAAAGGGATATTCGAATAGTCAGTAGACATGAAAACGTACTCAACTCTGTATCAGTCATCAGGAAAACGCGAACCGAACCCACAGCATGATACCATCACATCCCAGCAGCGCGGCTAAAATGACAAGCAGACATCATACCCGCTGTGGGTGAGGATGCGGAATAAACACCTCCCACAGCTGCTGGTGGACGTGGAAACAGGCGCGACCCCTTTGAGATGCTAGGAGATGCCGACTCAGAGCGAATGAACGCATACTCCACCGCCCCGCAACTCCGCGCTTTAGTGCGGTTGCCAGATAAAGCACACCACATCCAGTTAAATTAAAACTTCAGATAACAACAAATAATCTTTTCAGTGTAAGTATGTCCCAAATTTAATCTGCTGAATCTGACAACCCTACTCTTAGTTCTATATCCAACTTATACATATGTTTACCCAAACTTGTGCACTAGAACATTCACAGAAGCAGTATTCGTAGCAGCCCCCACTGGAAAGTACCCAGCTATCACCGACGAGGGGACGAGCCCGTCCGCGCAGTGGGCTTCCACACGAGAGTGAGGGAGCTGCAGCGCGCAAAACAACGTGGGGACAAATCCCGCCAAACGACGTCGGGCGAAGGAAGCTGGACCCGGAAGAGACGTTCGCGCAGCTCCGCGGACACGAAACGGAGCAGCAGCAAAGCGAGCCGCGCTGGAGGGCGGCGGGGACTGTCGGCGTCCGGCGGTCCGGGTAGCGCCTCCCCGCGCGAACGTTCCAGGTCACGGCGTTTTGCAGATGAAGAAAGAGCCCTGCTTGCGTGGCAGGCTCGCAGTCCCGAAAGCTGGAGCTTGCACAGGGGGAAGGCGGACGCGGAAAGGACGCGAACCCTGCGGGGCGGCGGTGTCCTTCCGCGCCATCGTCTCCCGCGGGCGTGGCCGGAGCACGTGCTGCTCGGCCTCGGCGCTCAGGTCGCCACGCTGCGGCCGCGAAGAGCGCGGTCTTGTTACCTCCGTTCCACGGGCGGGACGTGGAGGCTCAGGAGGGAGGAACTAGTTTGCCCGAGTCCGCAGCAAGTGAATCTGCGCGGCTCCGCCTCGGCGGCGCTCCCGCAGGCCAAGCACCGCCCGTTGCACCCTGCCCGGCCCCTCACGCTCCGCCACGCTGCGCGAGGTGCGCGGGATGGGGGACCCGAGGGTCGCGCAAGGCCACTCTCAGCTCGCACCCATTCAGTTGCTCCCCACCCAACAACCAATGTTTTTCCTTCAGCTAATGCCTTTCGATTATCTGTCTAGGTGCTGTCTTAGGCGTGGCGAATGCGAGACTAGACCACGCCCCGCCCTCTGGGACGCTGCCACGCCAGAGGAGAGGGCGGACAGCAGCCGGGGAGCAAGCCGAACACAGGTGAGAGACGGGCGGGATTCTGACTACGGTGGCCGCGAAGGCTCCTCTGAAGCCGTGACTGGGAGCACCACGGGTCTCTGGGAGTGACCATTCCAGGTAGCTGGAACAGCAGGTGCAAAGGCTCTGAGGCGAGAGCAGGTTCTCTGTGTTTGAGGAAGAGCAAAGAGCAAAGCAGAATGCCAGGGGCTGAGCACAGAGGGGCGGGGCCTAAACCCGCCCCAGGCCGTGGCAGGGACAGGGCTGTGTTCTAAGCAGATGAGAGCTGCTGGCATTGAGCACTGGAGTGAGGAGTGTCGGAAACTGACTGAGGGGGCCGGATGCATTTCCTGGAGCTGCCCTAACAAATGACCACAAACTGCGTGGCTTCAAACAACCCACACTTACGCCCTCACCTTTCTGGAGGCCAGCAGCCCAACACCGAGGCCATGGCAGGGCTCCTCCCTTCCTCCTGGCTTCTGGTGACTTCCAGCAACCCTGACATTCCTTGGCTTGTAGATGCATCAGTCCAATCTCAGCCTCTGTCTTCACATCCCTCTGTGTCCTTTCTCTTCTCTTAGAAGGACACTTCATTGGCTTGGGGCCCACCCAGGTAATCCAGAATGGCCTCATCTCAAGATCCTTCACTTAATTACATCTGCAAAGGCCCTTTTCCAAATAAGTTTACCTTCACAGGTGTTCTTTGGGAACCACCCTTCAACCCACGGCATGGGGCCAGCGCGGACAGAGGGGGACCAGGAGGTGGGACCCTAGCACTTCACTAACAGGGAGGTGTGGAGAGTTAAGGAAGAGGGAGACACCAAGTGTGTCTGGCAGGTTCGGGCTTAAGCAACTGAGTGGATCATAATTAAAACAAATCTTTATTTATTCAATTCTATACCACAAAACTTACCTTTCTCCCCAAAAGCAATTACCCCAGGGGCAAACCCAACCTCTTCAAAGCCAGGTCTGGTTCTCTGCAGAGCTCCAGGAAATACGAGAGTCTCTTCATGTGATTGCTAAGTAATTGCTTTTCGACTATAAAAGTAATTAAGAAATGGCACCAATTTCCCTAAGTGTAATGTAATTAAATCCACTGGCTTGGAAAATCATTTGCGATAAACTGAAACAGCAAAGGATTAAGCCGTGGGGAGTTAGGGAAATGTCTGACATGAGGACGGAGTGTTCCCAGCCTCTCCCTTGGTGGGCTTAGGACGTGTTGGCAGAGAAGGGGGCGCAGAGGATGCAGGGAGCAGATGCTGGGCAGGGTGTGGAAGCCCTACCTCGGGAGGTCCAAGGCAGCTGGGACTCTGGTCAGGAAGGTGGCTAAGGAAGTAGGAAGCGCGGTGGGGCTTAAGGAATGAGGCTGGACCATGAACCCAGCAGGCGAAATCAGGTGAGGTTCAGTCAGGATCTTCCAGACAGGTCAGGAGAGCAGTTCAGGACCAAGACTTGGCCCAAAGGCAGGGGTTGGAGGCCTGTTTTTAAATGGTTCTCGCTGCTTGCGCAGTCTGTTGCTTAAGGGAGCAGGGAAGGCCAAGTAGACAGATTTCTGGAATATACTGAAACTAGACCCCTTGTGTGGGTGGGTGTGGCAGAGAAAGAGCTTTTGAGCCAGGCAGAGAGCTCTGGGTTCAAATGCCGACTCCCCTACTTTGGTCTCTTGAGCAAGTTGCATAACCTTCCTGAGCCTCTGTTTCCTTTCCCTTAAAAAGGCAACCGTAATTCCTAACAAGCATGCCGCTAGGAGAGAGTGTCCATGATGGGCTTGGCGAACTGCACAGGCCACGCAGACATCCTTCTGGACCACTCAGGGGCCCATCCCTGCTCCCTCCCCGACACCTCGCTTCACGGGCACCTCTCTTTGCGCTGGTTCCCTCCCCTTGAAGGAGGCTCCTACTCTTTGAGCCTTGGTTTCCTCAAATATAAAAAGAAGAAAAATAAAGTTCCTCTGTCGTAGGGTCCAAGGAGGATTTCAAAAGCTAAAGCATGAAGCAGTGCGAGGGCGTGGCTGGCGCAGAGCTCTGCTGGCCCGGTCCGCAGGAGTGCTCAGCCGCTATTGTTAGTATTACCAAGAATTTAGAAAATAGCAACACAAGAAGGAGTAAACATCACCCTAAAAACTCCCACTCAGCAGTAACTATTATTAACAATGGGAGAATAACCTTCTTGGCTTTTAAGATTTAATAAATGCATGGAGGTAATATATTTTTTTTAATTTTCAGGAACTGATCATATACAAACTGAGGGAATCTCAGTTTTTTTGTTGTTGGTTTTGTCTTTTGTTTTATTTTTTATTGAGATAAAATACACACATACAATTTGCCATCTTTAATAGCTTTAAGTATATAGTTCAGTGGTAATAAATACATTTACACTCTTTTCTTCCTTTCAACCCCCTCCCCTTTCCCTCCTACCCTTCCTGGCCTCTGGTAACCACATTCGACTCTCTGTCTTCATGAGATCCATTTTTTTAGCTCCCACATATGAGTGAGAATGTGCTATGTCATATAATAACATACCAAGAGCACCTTTACATGTTATCACACTTTCTTGTATGTCATCCTTTCAGTGGCTGCCAAGTTATCCATGATATTAGCACACCATTAGCTATTCCACTGACCGTCGGAAAATCTAGTCTCCGTACTTCCTTTCCAACCAATTCCCACCCTCAACCCCCCAGTTCTGGCGCAAGTTTACCCCTCTCCAGTTCTGCCTACAGATCTTCGTCAATGTAAAATCTAGTTCCAAACACATCACTCTTGCACTCAAACACCTTCAGTGGCTCCCTAGTGCTAAGAGTTAAAATTGTATCTTCTTTCTCTAGCAGCCAAAGCTGTTTCTAAAATGGGGTTCCAACCCTACTTAACTCCTACATCTCCTTGTCATACTCCACACACCACCAGGAGACCCTCGTCACTCTTGCTGTTCCCAGAACCTATGAGGAACTTCTTCCCCCATATCTACATATCTCAGTCACACTCATCTTTCAAAACCCAACCCAAGTTCATTCTCTTCTTCAAAGTCCTCTCTGCTGCCCCATTATATCACTTAGGATCAGATTCAACCGGGAGGAAACAAGACCCAATATCACAGTGACCCGAACAAGATAGAGGCTCATTCTCTCATGCATAAAAAATCACCAGAGATAGATACATAATCCAGGGGCCAGTGTGGTAGCTCTTCAGTCACTGGGGACCCAGGCTACTTCTGGCTTTCCTCTCTGCCATTCCTAGGATGTACACTTATCCTCAGGGTCTAATAGGGTTGCCAGAGTTCTAGACATCACATGCACATTCCTGCCAGGTTTTTGAGTGAGATGGAAAGCAGAGTATATGCTCTGTCTTTCAGGAGGCTTCCCAGAAGTACTACACAAGACTTCTGCTTGCTTTCATTAGCCAGAACTTGTTCAGCTGGTCACCTGGCTCCAAAGAGGCTGGGGGTTGTTGTGATGTGCCCACTACTAAGAGGGAAGCGAGTGTGGACACTGGGAGAAATCCCAGCCCTCCACAACTAGAAGTAACAGCGCCTTCTTCTGACGATGCAGCTCACAAGCACCTCCCATAACACGCAGTCCTCACTCCAGCAGGCAGTGGGGCGGAACGAAACACGCAGGCTCTGGAGTCAGACAGACTCAGGTTTAGATCCTGGCTCAGTCACTTTCCCGCTGGATGATTTAGGAAAGTTACTTAAGCTCTCAGTCTCTGTGTCTTAAAAATTAAAAGGGCAGTGGGGACAGGGGGCAGCAGTTGTGAGAAGGTGCTAGAACAGAGTGTGTGTGTAGAGTACCAGGAAAGGGCCTAGTACAAGCCTGATGGACAATCATTATTGTCATCCTCTTCTCGTTGGCATTATGTCACCTACATCCCTGCATTCTATCTACAAAACTGTGAGTGTTCTGACGTCCAAGCACCCAGCATATGGTAGGGCCGATCAGTAATATTCGCTGCGTTAAATTGAATCGAATTGGCCCCACCCTTCTCCTGGGCTTGGTCCGGCCCCGCCTGAGCCGCTGGGATGCAGAGCACGATGCTGACTCAGCAGGTTTGGGTGGGGCCCGGAAACCTACATTTTGAATCTGTCCAGGATTGTGAATCGCAGGATCACATGCCTGATGTCCCTCTACCTCTTGTAAACTCTTAACAGTGCTGAGCACATAGCAGGTGCTCAGTAAATGTTAGCTCTTATCGTAATGGTGATTGTGTTTGCTCTACCCACTGTTGCTGAGTAACAAATGAACCCTAAAACGTAGTGCATCACACAGCCATTTTACTACATGCACAGTCCTGTGGGTCAGGGGTCTGGGCAGGTTTGTCTGTTCTCCAACATCTGGGACCCAGCTAGGAGACTCAAATGGTTGGGGGCTGCTCAGGGGCTGGGGTCATTCTTTTTTTTTATTATTATTTGAGACAGAGTCTCACTGTGTTGCCCGGGCTAGAGTGCCATGGCATCATCCTAGCTCACAGCAACCTCAAACTCCTGGGCTCAAGCGATCCTCCTGCCTCAGCCTCCTGAGTAGCTGGGACTACAGGCATGCACCACCATGCCCGGCTGATTTTTTTCTGTATGTTTTTAGTTGTCCAATTAATTTCTTTCTATTTTTAGTAGAGACGGGGTCTCGCTCTTGCTCAGGCTGGTTTCGAACTCCCGAGCTCAAACAATCCGCCCACCTCGGCCTCCCAGAGTGCTAGGATTATAGGCATGAGCCACCACGCCCGGCCTGGGGTCATTCGTAGGTATCTTCACTCCCATGTTTGGCAGTTGATGCTGCCTGTCAACTGGGACCTCAGCTGGGCTGTTGGTTGGAACACGTGGCCTCTCGTTGCGGGCTGGATCGGGCTTCCGGACAGCATGGTGGCAGGTCCAAGTGAGCACGAACCGAGGGAGCAGGGCAGACGTCCACGGCATCTTATGAGCTAGTGATCTCTCCTCAAAAGTCATGGTATCACCTCTGCCGTAGTCACAAGCATGCCCAGGTTCAAAGGGAGGGAATATAAACCCCACCACTCAGTGACAGGAGTGTCAAAGCCACGTTATAAGAAGAACCTTTAGGATAGGAGGTACCGTTGCAGCGACCTTCAGAAAATACCACCTGCCACGCTATCACAGTAATAAGTAGTAGTAGCTGTCATCGTCGTTGTCATGGTCTGTGACCACCTAGGCCAATACAACTCTGTGCTTTGGAGTCAAACAAATCCCACATGTACCACTTCCCAGCTGGGTGACCTCGAATGAGACCCTTCTTATCTCTTCCCCTCATGTTCGGAATTTGTGACAAGAGGGGAGACTTCTTCCCACCTAGTGCTGTTATGAGTCTTAAAGTGAGAGAACATGCAGAAAGTTCCTAGGGCCTGGCGCAGGCACGACAGGAGTTTTCTTCTCAGTCCTGCATCCCAGGGCTGAATTAAAGCCAGCCCCACCCGCAGGCATTTTGCAACCCTATGGGGCATTTGGTCAGGGTCAGGGCCCATGGGCGCCCGATCAGCAGTGTGTGTCCAGGCATCTTCTTTAAAGGACTGTCACGGGCTTTGAAAATTCCCTGGATGGCCGCTCTTTGAAGTTACCCGCAGCGGTCTGAATCTTGGTTGATGATACGGCCGGAAAGATCCACAGGAGAGACTCGCAATATCTTTCCCCCTGATTTCCCAGTCCTCCAAGGAAGGGCTGTGTTTGGTTTGAAAACAGAGAGGCTTATCATCATGTAGGGCTGCAGGGCCCGGATGAAATCTCTCCCCTAAAGCTGAGTAAACAGCTCCAGGCTCCACTCACACCCTGCTCCCAGCTCTTGAAACCCCTTATCTAGGTCCTGCCCCCCCCGCCCCCACCCAAGGCTGACCTGACACCCCCACTTTGAGGCATATCCTGAGCCCTCCATTAAGGATGGGAGACCTGTGCTCCGGGCGCCTGTAGGAAGAGGCAGCTGGATTCAAGTGTCTTTCTGCTGTTCGCCTGGTCTCCTGGCCTGCAAGTGAGGCTGATAGCCCCTGTCTCGCCGAACCATGCCAGGGTTGGGTGAGATGGTTTTATGGCAAGAGCTGGCACAGTAGTGCTCAGGAAGCCCCACTCAGCTGAAGAGCGTATGGCAGAGTGGGATCCAGGGTTAGGCTTGGTTCAAAACCCGCAGCCACCACCATTACTGCTCACATGCTGGATGACCTTGGGCAAGTTCATTAACCTCTCTGATGCTCAGCGTCTTTCACTTGTAAAGAAGTGACAAAAAGATTGCTGCAGAGATTAATACAGTGCTTATGTACTGTGCCTGACACATAGGCACTTAATAAATGATAGTTATTTTTTGTTACTATTATTATTTTTATTGCCATTATTAATTATTACTATTACTATTATTAATTCAATACATTGTTCTATAAGGAATTTTTTAATTATTACCAGTATTATTATTATTAATTCAATGCATTCCTCTAAGGAAAGAACCAGGTCTTATAATTCATTTATTCCAAACATTCCATGTGTACGCAATGACGCTACTTAATGTGTTTGTAGACGGAATCCTATAATTTTTTAAGCTGTTTCTATTTTTTAACTGATATTTTTATGGAGATCATTGTGGGTTCATGTGAAGTTATAAGAAAGAATGCAGAAAGACCCGTTGGTTGCACACTTGCTCATGTGTGCCCATGGTGACGCCATACAAAGCTCTGTCGTGACCAACATTGGCACTGATTCAATATCCCAATCTTACTCAGATCTCCCCAGTTTTATTTGTACATTTGTGTGTGTATTAAATTCTGTACAATTTCATCATCTGTGCGGGGCTGTGTTTCCACCACCACGGTCGACACTGAACAGTTCTAACGTAAGAACCCCTTGTGCAGGACTCTTACCTTCCTAAAGCTAGAAAGGCCTCTTGTTTGAGTCTACGAGTCAACACAGCCCATAGGTTAAGAAGGGGCGCAGAGATCTGCTGACCCGCATTCAAATCCCTGCTGTACAATTCACAACTGTGTGACCCTGGGCAGGGCCTCGGTTTCCTCATCTGTAAAATGGGAAAATAACAGCACCCAGCCCTCAACAAAGTGTTCCATAAACACAAGCTGTTAGTACAGCACTGAGACCAATATTCTGGAAGTTAGTGGTGAAGACATGGAGGCCTCAGAATCAAAGATACTTGCCCAAGATCACACCCCAAGTTGGGGCCCAGCTGAGACAGGAGCCCAGGCGGATGACTGCAGCAAGATTCTTGACCATGCAGGCCCGAGTGCGGCTCAGTGGTCAGGAATGACAGGCCTTGACCGTGGCGAGGATTGGTAAGGGTTAGGTGACACATACAGGTCGAGCGGTGGCTACACTAAGAGCACAGTAAGTGTGTGGTTTTTATTAATGTTGAACCAGTCGCTATTGCTAGTTAGTGGCTTGGTCTTAACTGATTGTTTTTTAAGTAAAATTAATGTAGGAGACCCTCCAGGCTAGGACGGCAAGGGTGGCAGACGGGTCAAATCACAGCGAAGTATAAGGGAACCGTGGAAGGTTATCGCAGAATCTGAGTATGTTTTCTTAGAACCCTAGTAACCCACCAAACTACAGATGACCTCAAACAACCCAGCCTGCCCCGTCCTCCTGGGTTCTCAGGAAAGGGCAGCATCTCATCCCTCCCACAGAATCTCCTTCTTTCCGTGGCTGGATTAACTCCCCCATACCGAAAACTTCTGATCCTGCCCTTTGAGCCCACTGTTAAAATGTCATTTCGAAACAAACACAGGTTACAATTTTCTTCTCTCTCTCTTTCTCTCTTTTCTTTTCCCCAAGATCAAAGGAGGCATTTGGGCCTTTAAGATAACATTCATTCAGAGAGAGATGGTAATATATAAGATTAATGAAAATTAACATGATCCCTCTGAGCAGAAGAGAGCCTTTGTTCAGTCGTTTGTCCTGCTGTTAATTATGCGTTAGGTGGTGATAAATGCCTTAAATCAAGTGATGCCTTGAAAACCATTTAAATGATTTTCACCTAATTAGGTTCCTTGCCTTGTTCTGAGCAGGGGATCCCTCCCCAGCCACCCCGCCTCCTTCTGATATGTCACGTGCCAGGGGGATAAGGGACCCTGAGCTCCAGGAGGAATCTTTTGTGTCCCGGCTCTGACTGGCCCCAGTGGGCCCACTGTTGCGATTTATTTTTTTTTTTTTGAGTTGTTTTGCAGCTCCAAGATCAAAAGAAAATTTATCAGTTTCTGTCTCCCTTCAGCCTATTCCAGCCAGACTTTGCGACAAGACCCTATCAGCCTTAAAGTTGAGAAGGCCCCGCACAGAGAACAGACAGAAAGAGAGAAGGGCCCTGGTGAACTGTCACTGTCAGATTAGGCGGCGGAAATTGCTGCGTGGCACCCAGCCGGCCTTTGAAGGGGGCTGGGGTGGCAGCAGCTGGAGGAGGGGAGAGCTGGTGTGTGCAACTCAAAGGCCCAGGGGGCACAGATTCATAAAGGCCCCCCCACTTGGCCTCTCCCTCTGAAGCTGAAATATCATCTCTGGTCTTAAAGAAACGGGTTAAAGGTGCACTGGCTGTTCTGGAGGGGAGGGGCAGGGATGGAGGGATGAGAAACAGCAAAACCTCCCAGAGAGCCACAGTCCTCAGCCAGAGGCATTCACGGGCCAGGAGCTCTGGTCACCACAGTGTAAGTCTGGGAAGCAAAGGAACTCCGCGTGCCGGGAGCCTCTAGGATTGAAATGCAGCATGTTCTAGCTCCAGCGTTTCTTGCCAGGAAACGGGGACGTCAGAAGACAGTTCATCGGAGGCGAGTACACAATCACGGAGGACACCCAGTGAGGGCTCCCCGCCACGCTTCGCTCTCCTCCTGGGAGTCCGCGAAGCTCCGCAGCCTTGGCGGGTCCCAGTCAAGACCCCGCCACACCACACCTGCAGATACCTGGTGTCTTTCTGTTCCCAACAGACTGCAAAATCACACGGTTAAAAACCCTCTCTTGCAGGGTTTTAACCTCTTGCCACCCCCTCTGAAGCAAGAAGATACAAAAAAAGAAAATGAAACAGAATTCCTAAGAGACACCTCTTCTAAGGTTAAAAAAAAAATACAGTTCACACGTGAAGTTGGAATCTTTACTGGCGCTTTCCCGCCTTTCATCCCAAGCATTTCATTCGTTTACAATGGAGAGGTTTTCAGAGCCCCCGAAGTTGCAATTATTTGGACATTTTTGGAACATGTCTGTTAATGATCTGTGATCCGGGGGACTTATTTTGAATTAATTATTATTTTAAAGGGCAGTTTGGTTTCCCATTAAGGGGCAGACCCTGAATGTCACAGCCTCTGCCTTTGTGGAAAATGAACTTTTTAGAGGTTCCAGATGACGCCTGGCACCAGAGGCCGGCCAACCAGAGAGGTCAGTTAGCCGGGATGGGTCCCCAGACCAGCCCCCATGTCACTGTGGCAGGAAGTGGTGCCCTCCTGAGCGAGGCATTTCAGAAATGCCTTTGAGACCTGAGGCCAGGCCAGGCCTCCCTGATCCCTCAGCAGGAGCTAGTGGGAGGAAGAGCCAGTCCCAGAGCCCCCAAAGCCAGAGGCTACAGCTGCGGTAGCCCTGCCTGCCACCGCCCTTCCCCAGCCTGCAGTGGCCCAGCTTCCCAGCCAAGGGCACCCCCCAGAAGCCTTAAATCATTCTTCTCCTCCCAGCACACTTTTTTTGTTGTGGTGGCAATGTGTACATGACAGAGAACTTACCATTTTAACCATATTGTGTGTACTATTTGGTGGCGTCAAGTACGTTCACATGTAGTTACTGTGAATTCAACTGTCACCCCTCTTCCTATCCAGAACTTTCTCATCTTCTCAAACTGAAACTCTGTCCCTATTAAACACTAGCTCCCCATTCCCCCTCCCCCAGCCCTGGCACCCCCATTCTATTCTCTGTCTCTATGGATTTGCCCATTCTGGGTATGTCCTACAGTATTTGTCCTTTGTGACTGGCTTATTTCACTTAGCATGATGTCCTCAAGGTTCATGCATACTGTAGCATGTGTCAGAATTTCCTTCCTTTTTAAGGCTGGATAATATTCCATTGTATGTATAGACCGACCACATGTTGCTTGTCCATTTGTCAGTGGACACTGAGTTGCTTCCACCTTTCGGCTAGTGTAAATAATGCTGCTGTTGACATGGTGAACAAGTATCTGCGTTTTTGCTTTCAGTTCTCTTTGGTGTACTCCCGGAAATGGAATCGCTGGAACATGTGATAATTCTATTTTTAATTTCTTGAGGAAGCGCCATATTGTTTTCCACAGTGACTGCACCATTTCACATGCCCACCAGCAATGCACGAA
Organism: Indri indri; assembly: GCA_004363605.1. NCBI lineage: Eukaryota > Metazoa > Chordata > Mammalia > Primates > Indriidae > Indri > Indri indri. The sequence goes on along the minus strand of RJWJ010001635.1, from coordinate 19,199 downwards.
TGTTCAATTTCTCTGATCCTCATCAACACTTGTTATTTTCTGGTTTTTTGGTACTACCCATCCTAATGAGTGGGAAGTGATATCTCATTGTGATTTTCCTGATGATTAGTGATGTTGAACATCTTTTCATATACTTATTGGTCATTTGTATATTTTCTTTGTAGAAATGTCTATTCAAGTCCTTTGCTCATTTTTTAATTGGGTTGTTTATTTTTTTGTTGTTGACTTCTAGAAGTTCTTTATATATTCTGGATACTAGATCCTTATCAGATATATGATTTGCAAATATTTTCTTCCATTCTGGGGCCCGTCTTTTCACTCCATTGACAGTGTTCTTTGACGTACGGAAGTTTTTTGTTTTGATGTAGTCTGATTAATCTATTTTTTTCTTTTGTTGCCTATGCTCCTTAATCATTCTTGCCTCAAAGTTTTTACCTGTTCTCTCATCTTGAAATACTCAGCCTTCACCTATTAGCTGGGCCAACTCCTGTTTACCCTCAAATCTCAACTTAAATGCCACCTTCTCCAGGAAGCCTTCTCTGATAACCCCAGACTCGGATAGGTACCCTTTCTCTTGTGTTGCCATGGGTGAGGGGCTTTCCTCAATCACAGTACTTAGCCGAGTGTTTTACAATTTTCTGTTTACGTGTGTGTCGCTCCCACCAATACATATATATGTCACTGGACTTAGAGTTCTTTGGGATAGGGGATTACATTTTCTAGTTCATTAACTAAGCACAGTGTTTGGCAAATGGAAGCCTCTCAGTGTTGATGGAAATAAGCTAATTCTGTGGCTTCAGATATTTTTCATTACGAAGACCTTCTATGTAAAGTATTTCACATAGCTTCGTCTGATAGAAATTATATTTTCACGTTTATGTTAACTGAGAATATCTATAACAAAAACAGTGAGGTTTTAAAATAAATATGTTTCTACTTAGTACTTACAGCATCCACACTCATTCCGTCCACAGCAGTGCTAGGCTGGCACTGGAATCCTAGGACTCCCACAGATCGGGAACAACCACCTATTTTATTAATGAAAAAATTCTTTTTTTTTCCTTTTTTTCTTTTCTTTTCTTTTCTTTTCTTTTTTTTTTTTTTTTTTGCCCCTCCCACCCCAATTAATGGAAAAATTAAGTGTCAAAAGTGGAAAGGAAATTGCCTCAGGGATTCCGGCAATGATATGTCCTGAAATACCAACTGCAAAGTCCTGCCCTGTTCTCTCCAGAGATAGCTAGCTTTGTTGGACTCTGGTCCAGACGTGAGATTTGAAAGATATGGGGGCTGTTGCATAGACAGGGCGTGGGTCCACCACTCGCTTCTTCTTCCTGGACACACCAGGCCCACCCTTCCCAGCCTGGCTTGCAGTTAGGCGGAGAGCGTAGGTCTGAGTTACGGCCCATGGAGGCTGGCAGGGCAAGGGTGAGCCGCTCAGCCCTGGTCCTCACCAGGCCTGCTTGCTAATCCCTGCCTTCCCCTTCCCTTCCAAGGTGAACTTGGCAGCCACATGTTTAAGATGGATTTCCTAAGATGGAAGAAGCTGGGACCCCAAATGATCGCTTGCAGGGGAGCACCGACATGTGACACGAATGAGGAATAAACCTTCGGTGTGTCAAGTCCCCGAGGTTTCTGGTTAATTCGTCACCTTGCCACAGCCTAGCCTCTCCTGACCAATGCGGCTGCTCCACAAATGAGTTGTGTCTGCTAAGAAGGTGCTAGCAGGCGTCAGACTCCCAGCCCCGTGCTCTTTGCAGCACACCACCTGTCTTGGTGCTAACGGATCTGTGTGATGGGGTGCGAAGCCTGCTGACACTTTCCCCTGTCCTCAAGCACTTCGTAGTCCTAATGGGGGAGGCTGACAAGCAAAGCAAAGGTTCAGGCACAGGGACAGGAGTGAGCCAGAGGTCAGAGGTTACAATGCACGGGAAAGGCAAGTTTAAGTGACAAACCAGAAGGAGAAAAATCAGCCCAAATACTTGGGTTTTGGAGTCACTCATATCTGGGTTCGATTCTTCCCTAGACCACCTGTGCGACTCATGCCAAGTCCCTGGGCCTCAGTTTCATCATTTGTAAAACAGGAAACTAATAATTACCAATAATACATATATAACACACCACTCTCTGTTTACTGGAAGAACTGAATAAGATGTGTACAGTTCTGGTCTCGAACTCTCAACCTCAAGTGATCCTCCCGCCCCAGCCTCCAGAGTGCTAGGATTACTGGTGTAAGCCACTGCACCCAGCCGAGATGTGTACAGTTCTGTAAATTCTGAAGTTCTGTATATTAGTTTTATAATTTTATGTCTCAGCTGCCTCCCAGCTCAGAGTGTGGGAACCAGAACCAAGCGTTAAGGAGCAAGAGATGCTTTTCCCGCAGGAATGAAGAAAACAAACTGTGCCCCATTAGTTAAAAGTAGCTGCGATGGTCTCTGTTTTATACAAAGAAACTCTGGTTCAGAAAGGTCCAATCACTCAACCCTGATGACAGTTAATAAAGGAAGGAGCAGAGGTTCAAACCCAATGCTCCTGCTTCCAGCTGACAGGGATGATGAGTCTCTGTGCCTCCAACATTTCCCCCAATATGTAGCTCAAAGGAAGCTCTTGGGAATGTTTTCTGAACCCTTTGGTCCTGGCTACCTCTGACTTCATCCCATTCCTTGCACTCCAGCATGTCCGCCTCCTCGCTCCTCCTCCAATATTCCAGACACATGCCCACCACAGGGCCTTTGCACTTGCTGTGCCCCCTGCCTGGAATGCTCTTCTCCCAGATGACCTCAGGGCTTGCCCTCTTGCTTGATACCTGGCCCTGCTCAAATGTCATCTTCCAGACAGGTGGACTTCCCTGTCTAAAAGAGCAACCCCCTCCCCGGCCCTGTGTGTTTGTCTTCATAGCACTTGTCGCCATCGTATGTATTAGAGTCATTGCAGTTCGGTTGACTTTCTGCTTCCTTTTCCTGCCATTTCAAAATAAGAACTTTCAGAAGAGAGATTTTTGGTCTCCTATATTCACTGCCATTTCCCTAATATACAAAACAGCACCCCCCATGTGGCAGATATTCAGTAAATATTTTTCAAGCGAGTGAATAGATGAAATACCGACTGAGCGAGCCAACTGAGAAAGTCTCTTGTCATTAGGCACATTCCGAGTTGCCTTCTCCGGTGAATTGTGAGACAGAAAAGCTGAGCTGGCTCAGCTCGAGCTGGTCTCTGCTTGAAAGAAAACCAGCATTTCCTTCTCTCTCTGTGTGGTGAGCACACTGGACCTCCTAGCAGACTCTGCCCCATTGCCTCTGGTTGGTGAGCTTGGGTTCTGGGTACAGTCGGTATCTTACACCCAACTGAGCTGCTTAATTCTCATCTCCCATAGCATAAAAACAACTCCCCAAAGTGCCAAGAGGTCCCCTCTGTCAAAGAAGCTAGGTAGGCATTACATCTGGACTTGAGTACGCCAGGGGCATTATTTTACATTATCGGCAGCTTGAAAGGAGAAAAGCTATTAGAGGCAGGGGTCTCAGATCTTCTGAGAAGAGCTTAAGCCATGGCGCAGTAATTGATTTGAGGCTGGTGAGTCTATTTGCAATATAAGTAAACAAGCTACAACTCCCACGAAAATACCTAGTAGCTTAATGTGCAAATAAAATATTAAGTAGCTTGATGTGCAATGATATACATGCTTCAAGACTGATGGTGACATTCTAGAGAGAGGCAGCAGGAATTCTGTATTTAACAGTGAATGAAAATCCAGAAGGAACTGGTAGTTACTGTTTCCCCAGGAAGTTTCTGCTCCCTCTCAGAAAACATGGACAAAAGGCCTCTATAAAATTCAATTTAAACCGTCCCCTCCTGTCTGAGGAAAGCGCCTCTGCAATCCAGGCTCCCGTGGCTGTGGAGTGTAAACAGGCTCACCTTCCCAGCAAGACACTTCGAAACTGCAAAGCGCTCGTTATAATCTAATTCTTCTGCCCCAGGTGTACCCAATTAAGTAGCGACTTCGTTTCTTCTCATTTTAACCAACGCCGAATCAAAGTATTGGGTCTCCACTTCCATTTCTGCCTTTGGGAAGATCATTTCCATGAGTGCCATTGAGTATAGGAAGTTGCTGCTTAAACAAGCCCAAGGGACAAGGCTCCATTAGCAATGGCACATCGATGCAAACTTGTCCTCAGAATCACAACCCACCTGTGTTTCGGCAGGACTTGAGCGGCACAGAGCTCTCTTCTCCATTCCTGCATGTGACCCGCACACACTGAAGAGGTCAGCCGGAGAGGAGATGCATGTGCTCATTCTGCAATTATTAATTCAATTTGACTGGTGTTTACTGAGCACCTCCTATGTGCCATGTCTGTGCCTCAAGGAGCCACGGGCTAGTCAGAGGAGAGATACATGCACGGACACTGGCGACGTGACCCGAGAGAAGAGCCACCACTTGCCGAGCACTTGCACATGCAGGCCCTGTTCCGGCGCTGCACGTGCACCAGCCCATTTCAGCCTCATGACAAATTGGCAAGCTGGATCCTATTAGGACCATCTCTATCTGGCAGCTGAAGAAGGCGAAGTCACTTGAAGTGACTGTTCAAATCCTGAAAGTCCATCCTGGAGCCCACACTCTTACCTACTCTAGTAATGCTTCTGACACAGGAAGCTCAGCATGGCCTCTGAGAGGGCAGCTCCCACAATCTCAGTGGGGAAGGGGCAGCCAGGAAGGCTTCCTGGAGGTGGGAGTCCTGAGCTGAATTGCGTGGGTGGAGGAGAAGTCAGCCAAGGGAATAAAGGTGCTCTGGGCTGAGGAAACAGTATATGCAATATCAGGGGGTGAAGCCACTTAGTATGACCCCCTTCTTAGCGTGACCTCTGCTGCTCGAGACAGAGGGAGGTGGTAGATGAGAAGTGGGCCTAGGTCCACTCACCTGGGACCATTTTGGGCTAACTACTTCATGTTCCTGGACCTCAGTGTCCTCACCCTCAAATGGGGTAGATGGTGTACCTACTTCATAGGGACAGTATGGGGATCAAATGATAAAACAGAGCAAAAGCAATTTTTAAACTCCATCTAAGGGATTTTTGCAAATGGAAGAATGGTTGTTACCATCTACAGATTTCCAGTTTTTGATACTTTCACAAAATATTGTTTTCTTATACTCCAGGCAATGTTGGAATAAATTAATTCACTCAACAGATATTTGCTTCACTGCAGAAGGAAAGGGAAAAGGGGAAATCGATTCCATTTGCAATACCATCGAAAAAGAATAAAACACCTAGGAATAACTTTAACCGAGGAAGTGCAACACTTGTGCACTGAAACTATAAAACATAGTTGAAAGAAATGAAAGACACCCCAAATAAATAAAAACATATTCTATGTTCATGGACTAGAAGACTTAATGTTAAGATGGCAGTATTTGCCAATTATTCTATATCTGATCTAATGCCTATGAAAATCCCAACTGCCTTTTTTGCAGAAGTGGATAAGTGGATACTAAAATTCATGTGGAAATGTAAAGGACCCACACTAGCCAAAACAAACTTTAAGAACACAAAGAGAACTCACACTTGCCAATTTCAAAATTACTGCAAAACTACAGTAATGGATATGAAGTATCTAGAGTAGTCAAATTCATAGAAACAGAGAGAAGAATGGTGGTAGGCAGAGGGTGGGGGAGTGAGGAATGAGGATTCATTATTTAATGAGCAGAGCATTTCTGTTTTGCAAGATGAAAAGAGTTTTGAAGATGAATGGCAGTGGTGGTCACATAACAGTGTGAATGTACTTAATGCCACTGGACTGTACAATTAAAAATGGTTAAGAAGGTAAATTTTATGTTGTATATATTTTACCACAATTTAAAACAAATAAATCCAAAAAAAAAAAAGAGAGAGAGAAAAAACTGCAGTAATCATGACTATGGGGTACAAACATAAGGATAGATATATAGATCAACAGAATAAAATTTAGAGTCCAGAAATGAATTCTTACATTTATGGTCAATTCATTTTCAACAAGGATGCCAAAACCATTCAATGGGGGAAAGAATGGTCTTTTCAACAAGTGGTGCTGGTGAAATTGTATATCCACATGTGAAAGAATGAATTTGGACCCCTGCCTCACACCATAAACAAAAATTAACTCAAAAAAAAAACAAAGACCTAAATGTAAGAGGTAAAACTGTAAAATTCTTAGAACAAAACATAGGTATAAATCTTATGACTTGGATTAGACAATGTTTTCTTAGATATGACACCTAAAATACAAGCAACCAAAGAAAAAAATAGCTGGGCTCAGTGGCTCATGCCCATAATCCCAGCAACTCAGGAAGTTGAAGTGGGAGGATTGCTTGAGGCCAGGAGTTCGAGACCAGCCTGGGCAACATGATGAGAGCCCATCTCTAAAAAATAAGAAAAATTAGCCAGGGGTGGTGGTATGTGCCTGTAGTCCCAGCTACTCAGGAGGCTGGCTGGAGGATCACTTGAGCCCAGGAGTTGAAGCCTGTAGTGAGCTATGATTGTGCTGCTATACCCTAGCCTGAGTGACAGAGTGAGACTCCATCTCTAAATTAAAAAGATAAATTATACTTCCCCCAAATTTAAAACTTTTCTGCATCAAAGGACACTAACAAGAAAGTGAACAGACAACCCACAGAATGAGAGAAAATACTTGCAAATTATCTACTGATGAGGGTCTAGTATCCAGAGCACATAAAGAACTCTTACAACTCAATAATAAAAAACACTTTTTTATTATATTTATATAATAATAAGCAAAGGATTTGATTAGACAGTTCTTCAAAAAAGATACGCAAGTGGATTGTGCAAATAAGCACAGGAAAAGATGCTCAACATCACGACTCATTAGGGAAATGCAAATCAAAACCATAATGAGATAACACTTTATACCCAGTAGGAGGGTGGCTGTAATCACAAAGACAAACAATAACAAGCACTGGTGAGGATGTGGAGAAACTGGACCCCCATGCATTATTGCTGGGAACGTAAAATGGTGCAACTGCTTTGGAAAACCACTGGGCAATTCCTCAAAAAGTTAAACATAAGAGTAACCATGTGACCCAGCCATTCCACTTCTAGGTCTATACCCAAGAAAACTGAAAGTGTGTGTTCACGCAAAAACCTCTATATAAATATTCATAGCAGCATTATCCATAATAGCCAAAAAGTGGAAGTAACCTAAACATCCATCAGTGGCTGAAAAGGTAAATAAGACGTGATATGGCCATGCAGTGGAATATTATTCAGCCATAAAAAGGAATGAAAATCCGACACTTGCTCTAACATGGATGAACCTTGAAAACATCATGTGAAATAAAAGAAGCCAGACACAAAAGATCACATTGCATGATTCCATTTACGCGAAATGTCCAGAGCAGGCAAATCTACAGAGACAGAAAGTGGATTAGTGTTTTCCGGGGCTGGGGGAGGGGGGAAGTGGGAGGGACTGGTAATAGACATGGGGGGTTTGGGGGAGCGATGGAAATGTTCTGAATTAGTGATAACGATAATACAGCATGGTGAATAGACTAAAAACAACTGAATTGTATACTTTAAAATGGTGAATTTTTGGTTGTGTGAATTATATCGCAGTGAAGTTTACTCTAAAAACAAATGTGGGAAATTGCAATACGGTGTGATTGGGGCAATGGCAGGTCACTCAGAGGAAGAGCCAACTGAAGGGTAGAGCCAGCCAGAGGGCAGGGAAGGCTTCCTGGAGGGGGTGACATCTGGGTTGAATTTTGAAGGATGTATAGGAGTTTATCAGGCAGTGGGAACGACCTCAGCAGAGACATGGTATGTTCAGAGAAGCAGCTGCTCAGCATGGCAGAGGAGTGTGGGGAGGGAGGGTGTGGCCGGAGCACCAGAGGGGAAGGAGGCTGGGGAGGGAGCTGTCCCGCTGCAGAGACCAGGGACACAAACATCCAGCCCAGGCCTAACCTCTTGCTGGAAGCTTTTACATGCTTGTGATTTTTATTTAATTATTTGTGTAACTCTGCAATCAGCGGGTATTTCTGCTAGACTGTCAGCTTCAGGAGGGCAGCCTGGGGCCTGTCTGTTCACCACCTTTGGCCCAGCAGCCAGCCCAGTGCAGGTCGAGAGGGGGCCTGGAAAACTGAGGCTCGTTGTTGGCCTGGATGTTCTGTGGGCTCTCCAAGCCCCCAGTGGATCTGGGTGCCCTGTACAGCAGGTCTATCTACGTTAGCACATCATTAAAGCCGTTCACTTCGCAGAGGTGGACTCTCATTCCTGAGGCCTGACGGCACAGGGACTCTGCTGCGGGGAGCCAGCCCTGGGCCCTCTCAGCACTTCCAAATACGCAGGCAGGAAGTGGAGTTCTAACGGGATGCAAGCACGGGGCAGAACAGAGTTCTCTAAACCAAGCCACCACTCCTCCAAGGTCAAGATCCCCTGTCCGCAGATCCTGCAGCCCTCTTCTGTTGAGCCAATCAGGGGGCGAAATATCCCCGACTTGTTCACGCAGAACACACTTGTCTCCTAAACAAACATCAATCAGCAAAAAACAGCCCAGAGTTAAATACGCTGACCTCAAGATAAACTTCAGTGAGCTGCTGTGTCTGGGTGCATGGATGTTGGGGGCTGTTCCCCATGCCGTTTCCTTTCAGAGGCAGGCGGATAGGAGGCCCAGGAAGGTCCCTGCTTGCTGGATGTTTTGTCAAGGCCGCTGTTCACACCCAGAACTGCTGGCTGAGGGGCCTGGTGGGCTCACAGCTCAGGAAGCCCCCAGCCCCCACCCACACACCGCAGGAGCAGCCTGGGAAGAGGGCCAAGCTCGGCACGAGCACGTTCACCTGCTTGGGCCCTTCCCTCTGCCCAGGAGTCTTCTGGGGCCACCCAGTCAGCCGGACGCTCAGGCCACCAGAATCCGGCCCTGCTCAGGTAGTAACCAGCCCTCACTGAGCACAGGTCCTAGTATGGGCCATGGGGACAGGGCCCGCAGGGGAGCCAGGGCTGTGCTGGGCTGGGCTGGGGTCCGAGGGGAAGGCAGACTCAGATCTGAGGGGTTAGGATTGTGGGTGGGGCGGCTCCTCGGGTGCCATTCCACCCCATGCAGACCTCGCCGTATACAAACAGTAACAGCTGCCACTTTCTTAAGTGTCACCATTGCACACATTTTCTTATGTCATTCTCCCATCAACCCTCTAAGGTAGATGCTATTATTATTCCAATTTTTCATATAAAAAAAACTGAGGCTAAGCGACTTGCAACAGGTACCACATCCAGTAAGTGGATGAAGGGAGATTCCAACTCAGGTCTGTCTAATTCCACACCCCTTCCATCAACCACTAACACTGTGCCGCCCGCGAGTACAAACCCCGGTCCCAGTGTGCCTGGGGCTGACGGGGTCTGCCAGCACATGAGACTTTCAGTGCTGAGACCAGCAGCCCCAGGCACGCTGGGTTGGCTGTTCCCTGTGACAGGCTGAACAATAGCACGCCACCCTGCCTCCGCCCCTAAGGACATCCACGTCCTAATTCCCAGAACCTATGAATGGCAAAAGGGACTTTGCAGATGTGATTAAATCAAGAATCTTGAGGCGGGGATTATCCTGGATTATCTGGGTGGGCCCAGTGTCATCACAAGGCCCCTGGTAAGATGGAGACAAGAGGGTCAGAGTCAGGAGAAGGAGATGGAAGGCGGAGGTAGAGGCTGGAGTAATACAGCTGTGGCTTTGAAGATGGAAGAAGGAGCCCAGCTGGTCTCCAGAGGCCGGGAAAGGTGAGGAACGGGTTCTCCCGGGGTCTCCAGAAGGAACCAGCCCTGCCCCCAGACACCCTGGCTGCCTCCAGGCATGGGCATTCCCACTCTGTTTCATTTCGTTTTTCCAGGAGAAAGAGCAAAGGTTTGCATATGGTGTCATAGCCTGGAAGACTCCTCACTCTCTCTCATACACTGTCCTCCGAATGCCTCTGGACAGCAGGTGTGGTGCCTATTATTAGGAGGGCTCTGTTTACAGATGAAGAAACTGGGTGGGAGGAGATTAAGTCCATGTCCCCAGATCTCGCAAGCCTGCAGTTCCACACATACAGCTGGTCCAGCTCTGGTTCCAGAATTTCACCCCTGGGGCCCACCTAGAGCTTGGCATCCTTTTCCTCATAGACCGATCCTGTCCATTCATTCCTCCATTCACTCTTTCAGCAAACACTGAGTGAGCCACTTCTCGGTGCCTGAACAGCCCAGACACTGGGGACTCAAAGATGAGCATGATTACATTTTGCCCACAAGAAGCTCATAATCTAAGAAGCCAATGATCTCCAAAGTGGGGGAAAATGCACACCAGGGATACACAAGATGATGCACTGGGGTGTGGGGAAATGCATAAGAACCTCTACTTATACTTATTTGTAGCTAATGGGTAGCACAAGCTAGGAAATAGAGCCCCAATGTATTGAATAAGAGCGTTGATGCTGATCCCAGGAGCCCACCGTGTGTCTGGTGGATTCACATAAGCATCTGGCAGGAAGAATGAACGCCCTGCACTCAGGCCAGGGGATGTGGGGGAAAGGGAGGCTCACCCACTAGCCTACTCAGTGTTGTGTGGTTATCTGTGAGGTGGGTGTGCAACTTTATATTATCTAGTTAGTTACATGGATGCTCAAGTGGACCCACAGCTGAACAAAATTCCTGCAAAGAGACCACAGATTGAAGACAACACTAAATATGGAAGCTGGAGAGGGTGAGAAAATGGCAGATTTGGTATTTCTCCTTCTCCAAGTATGAGCTTGTTGTCATCCCTTAGGTAAAAACGTTGACAGTCTGATCAGAGGCAATGGAAGTCAGAGAGACAGAGAGAGAGAGAGTTCGTCAGGAAAAGGAGCTAAGTATAGGTTCATACCCAATATCATTAACAGCAATACTGTCCATAAATATCATTGTGCCTGGAGATATAAAGATTAAAGATTATATGAAGTAAGACATTTTTAAGCACCCAAAATATTATTAATAATTTTTGTTTTATTATAGTACTGTGAATGAATAAAATTTTTAAATTTTTAAAATATTTTTTAGAATTTTTAGAAATTCTTTTTATAATTTCTATTTTGTGTAAGGTTTATAACATTCATCACATATTAGCAGCCATTATACATATATAATATAGAGATAGATAAATGTACGGAGGGCATGCTAAATATCTTTATGGGGTAAACCATTTTTTAAATGGAACCAAGAGCAAAAGAGGATGAAAGGTATGTCAATAATGAAGTAGATGACAAGTTACAGGTGCCAGTTGAGCAATGCTAGCTATCTACTCTGTCCTTTTCTTCTTTACTAAGATAACAATGATTTTTCCTTCTGGGTGTCAATGTGCCTGCTAAAATTCTATATTCCCCAGCCTCTTTTGCAGTTAGAGATTACCATATGGCACACTTGGTTATCTATCACAATGCAACAAACCAACCCCAAACCTAGTGACTTCATATTTATTTTCCTTACAAATCTGAATGTGGGCAGGGCTCAGCAGGGATGGTTCATCTTGGCTCTGCAGTGGCATCAGCTGGAGCAGCTCAACTGGGGCTGGGGGATCCATTTCCAAGATGGTTCACTCCCATGGCAGGCTGTGGGATAGATAGTCTGGGGCCTTAAGTTCATCTCCATACGGGCTTCTCCACAGGGCAACTTGGGCTTCCTCACAGTGTTGTGGAGAGGTTCTAAAAGCAGGGATTCCAAGAGACAGGAAATGGAAACTGCCACTTTCTTAAAGCCTGGACCTAGAAACTAGCATAGCATCATTTTTGCTGTATTCTATTGGTCAAGTAGTCACAGAGCTCACCCGTATTCAAGAAGAGAAGATATAAGCCTTACTCCTTAATGAGGGCAGTGGCCACCTTTAATCTACCATTACATGTAAGTAGAGCTTGCCGGGGATCCCTAGGAAAGCTTTCACATTCTTCTTTACTGTTGCTTTCTTGAGTCCTAGGACTCAAATGGAAGACGTGGGGTGGGACACCCATCTGGTAACCAGGAAGCAACTGTGTTAATGGTTGCCACATACTAGAGATGGTGGAGCAGAAAGACAGAGGGAGCCTGCATCTCTGGGAGCATCACGGAACCACTATACTAGTCAGAACTGCCCATTTCTAGACTTCTTGTTATATGAAAAGACATACTTGGTTAAGAACCTCTAGCGACATTTCCGTTTCATGCAGCCAACCACAGTCCCTAATTTAGTGTGCAGTGTTCAAGGTGCACAAAGGAGAAAGGATGAAAGGACCTCACAGGGAAGTGGTGTTTGAGTCAAGTCTTGAAAGATGAGTAGAAACAAAAGATTTCCCATGAGCAAAGGCACAGAGGGGCACTCTCTCATTCTCCCTGAGTTACTGTGTGACACCTGCCTTCTAGGACCCCACACTCTTCTCGGGCCCCTGAGACTTAGAACCTGGACTTTGTCCAACTAAATAAACCATCACCTTCTCCCACTCAATGCCCCCACACCCACTGCTGCTGGGTTCACTCCCACCCCTTCTCCTCACCCCAAACCTATTTTAGCAACTACACACTGGACAAGGAGTTGTTAGAAGGGATGGGGCAAGAATTGGGCACTGCTATGGTCTGAGTGTGTGTGCCCCCCCATTTCTGTGTTGAAATCCTAACCCCCAAGGTGATGGTATCAGGAGGTGGGGGCCTTTGGGGTGATTAGATCATGAGCAGGGAGCCCTCATGAATGAAATTAGTGCCCTTATAAAAGATGCTCCTTTCGCCATGTGAGACCCAGCAAGAAGGCACCCTCTGTGAACCAGGAAGTGGGCCCTGCCCAGGCATCAATCTGCCAGCACCTTGATCTTAGACTTCTCAGCCTCCAGAACTGTGAGAAATAAATTTTTGTGGTTTATAAATCTACGGTATTTTTGTTAGAGCAGCCCAAATGGACTAAAATAGTCACCTTCTAGGAGCCAGGCCCCAGGTTCTGTGCTTCATACTTGTTATCTCATTTACCCTTGCAACCACCCTGAGATAAGGACACTTGTCCCCACTTCACAGGGGCAGGGGAACGGAGGCTCAGAGAGATTAGCAACACATCAAGGCCACATAGCTAGGAATGGAAGCAGCTTGGCGTGGAGTTCAGGTCTGCCCTGTCCTTTCAAAGCATGCTTTCGTTCCAGTCCCCCATTCTTCTTTCAGAAGCCTTGGTTCAACTTCCAGCCCAGACACCCCCACTCTATGTGGCTTAAATAAATTGATTTCACCTCCTTGAGCCTCAGGTTGTCCATCTCTAAGATGAGCGTGTTCTGAGGGCTGAAAGGAGCTCTCAAAGGAGACTTCTACCCTCAATATCTTTTGATCCTTACGCAAGCTCAGAGAACATCAAGGTTTATAAAAACAAATCCTCATCAAACGAGCTTGTAATAAAATTCCAAAGCAACATGGAGGGGGGATAAGGGCTGTAAATCCACAGGATGCCAATTCCAAGTTGAATACAATTTACAAGAATATGGTTCAAATATCACAAGGTCAAAATAATTTTGAGCTTTCCAGTATTTACAAACATACCTCACTTCATAAACCTTTCCAATCCACGCTACACTGTATATATACAGGAGGGCTCATTTTAAAACGGCCCTATTTAATTTGATGTGGCTTTAAGTGAGGTCTGTTAGAAATGTGCTGCTAATTTTGGACTTTTGTGTTAGGGGGAAATGCGATTGAAGCTTAATCCAATTTTCTAACACCCAAAAACAGCTACAAGAAAAACAGGCATGAAAGAACAATGGCAACAGTTGCCTCAGAAAAGCTTCAACCGGCCACTAACTTGTCCTGCTGGAATGTTCCACACCAATAAAATGTTAGCCCCAAGCATGAGGGAAAGTCAAGCCATGAGCACAGCTCATAAGGCCACAGGGAACTTCGGGAGTCACCTTAGCTCCGCGTGTGCAGCTGTCCTCAGGAAACTCTTTCCGGAAGACATTTCTGCTCTGCCTGCTGCACGTGGGCTTCTCGACGTGTATTCACCTAGTCTTAGAACTAGATGGCCAGCGAGAGCATTTACCATTTGTCGTACAGCTCCCAGGGCAAATTCTTTGGATTGCCTAACTGCAGCTTCCCCTTTCCTCTGAGGCCCTACCCATTGGCACTCTGTGAAATCCAGGGAGGTCTGAGCTGAACGTGGCGGCCCCATCCTCCTTGTTACAGATGTGTTAGAGGTGAATGTGGGTGGCATGGGTGGCACACTGTGTGTTCCAAGAATGGTTGTACCAGTGTATATCCCACAAGACACATCTCCCATGGCGAAGTGGGGATCTAGGTTGCCTCCCTTTGAATCTGGGTGGGCTTGTGTCTATGGACGAGGAATTCAATGTGACTTCTAAAGCTAGGTCATCAAAGGTAATCCAGTTTCCACCTGGTTCTCTTGGGATACCTGTCCTCAGAACATAGCCACCATACTGTGAGGAAGTCTGGGCGCCCGTGGAGAGGTACACATAGAGAAGAGCCAAGTCCTTGGCCAACAGTGCCAACTGAGCTCCCAGCCGAGAGCCAGCACCAACTTGTCAGCCATGCAAATGAGCCATCTTGAAACTAGACCCTCCAGCTCCCAACTGAGCCACCCAAGCTTGTGTATGGAGCAAAATCAAGCTGTCCTTGTTCAGCCCTACCCCAAATGCAAATTTATAAGCAAAGTAAATGATTGCTGTGGTTATAAGTCACTAAATTTGTGATGATTTGTTATGACACAGCTATAGGTACCCAGAACAACATATGATCTGTTCTGGCAAATAACTTAAGGGGAAGACTGATAGGGCCTATCTTGGAAATATTTCTTTACTCTTCAGAAGAAATGTCCTTTCTTTGCCTCTAGATGTAGGTATGTGAGAAGCTGATGTCCGGAGCTGCAGCAGCCGTCTTGTGCCATGAGGTGAGCCAGTGAAACCACCGGGGGTGGCACAGAGGCAAGGTGGAGAGAACCCGGTCTGTGGTAACATGGGTGATCTGCTGGATTAGCCAACCGGGGGACATCACTACCTCCAGACTCCCTTTTACGTGAGACAATAAGTTAATTATTGGGTAAGCCAGTTGAGGAGGGGTATACTCTTACTCATAGCTAAATGCATCCTGATTCATGTAGTATGTACTTTATATCATTCTACTTATTTGTGACAACAGTCCTGAGAAATAAGTATTAATACCACCAATTTTTGGCTAAAGAAACAAGCTTAGTGAAGTTAAGTAACTGCTCCAACGTCATTTACCAGGATTGAGGAAACCAGAATTCACACCCAGGCGTGTCTGACTCCACAGCCCATGCTTCCCCACCGCTCACACATCCTCGTCTTTGTCTAGTGGAACAGGCACCAACCCGAAAGTCAGCGTTCCCGGGTTGAATCCAGACTTTCCCCAATCTCCATATGACTTTGCAAAACCACCAGCCCCCGTTCCTCATCTTTAAGCTTTGCAGGGCTGCTGAGAAGTTCAAGGGTCCATTTCATTCACTATGACATGAGTAGTATTTGATATATTATAGAAATGTACTTTTCCTCCCTCTGCCTTACTGTAACCCCCCCCACCCCCGCCTGTGGGCCGTTCTGCTGTACGGCTCAGGGACTAGGAGAGCACGAGGAGCGCGTGCCCTGAAGTCCCCGCTAGACAGGAAGGAGAGCAAAATCCAACCCATTTCGCTAAGAGGAGGAAGAAGGAGGGAGGGCAGAGAAGGGACAGGCTCATGACCGTAAGGTCAAAGCATCTAAATAATTTTGGGAAAACTGGACAACATCAAGCTCGTGATCTGCTTGCCCAGGCGGAGCCAGAGGAGGCTGCAACCCTCGGAGAAGCCGCGCGTTGCGTTTGGTGCGACATCCCGCGGCCGCCGAGTGCAACGGTGCGGCATGGGCGCGGGGAATGCCTAGATGCGGCCCCGAGGAGGCGCTGCTCGTGCCCGCGGTCGGCGAGGACGCGGGTCCCCAAACGCCCTGGTGGGGCGAGAGAGGACCAGGGTGCCCGTGGGGCCACGTTGGATAGCCGGAGCCACAGAACGCAGAGACTCAGTAAACGGGCAGGGCCGTTTGCAGAGTGTCCGGACGAGGCCCGGAAGGCAGTCGGAGCCAGCTGCCCCTCACGGAACGATACGCACAGGCCCGGGGCCCAGGTCGCACCACTCTGCACGTTCCACAGCAGAGCCGGGAAGACCCAGGAGCAGCTCAGCGACCAGCGTGCCAGACACTGCCGCGTGTCTGCCCCGCCCCCGCCTTGCAAAGGAAGAGAATCTGCAAGTGTGAGCACGTTCCTGAAAGAAACTGCGCCCACCCCCGAGGAGCCTTCGGCCGTGGAAAACACTGAGACGCCACGTGTGTCAAATTTACACGCCTGTCCCCTCTCCGCGCCACCCGGCAGCATAGGCTGGGCGCCACGGGGAAATACAGCAGCTTCGTCGTCTTGACACGTTCGAGGAGTGGGGCATAAATCTGTGATGCCGTTCTACTCATTATTGTTTTATCTTATTATCTTCTTATTTTTATCGTTCTGTCTTATCATCTGTTCTGTCATAAAGTCCTCTGGCCAAAAGGACGACTCCTATGAAAACCCATTTTTAAAAGAGCTCGAATGGAGGAGAGAACTGCAGCTGATGAACTGAATTTTCTCCCAAGAATGCAGATATATCGGCATTTTAAGGAGGGGAATGGCGGAGGTTTGTGGTTTAGTAATATCCGGAGGTGCAGGGTGTAGGCTCTGGGGAGAGGTCAAGATCTGAGGCACAGAAACTAGAAGGTGAAATGGTCCGGAGGCGAGATGGCTAGGAGCTGGGACTCGGGCAGCAGCCCCGTGGGAAACGGCTAAGATATATTCAAACAGCAAGCCCTGCCTGCCTCTAGTGCTGACTTAGCAGCTGCTCTTGGGCAGGAACCATGCCGTCTCTGAACCTCAGTCTCCTCTTCTGTCCAATGGGGATGTCAGGAGTGTTAAATGAGATCACAGCTAAAGCACACGGCACAATGTTTATCCCATTACGACTATTATTTCCTGTCCCCAGCTATGTAAAGACTTGTTTTCAAACAGCAATGGAGATGTCTAAGAGAGGTACACCTGTTTCTACTGCTGTTATGAAAACAAACAGAAAGCCTCTGTCCTCCAGTTGGAGACGAAATTACCTTTGAAGCAGCAAGTGGGGATCTGCAAGGCACGAGAGAATTTCATTACAAGTCTATAAAAAGGCACTCAGAAAAAAAATCCTTCACACGAGGGGCCTTCCAACCATATCCAGATGTGTCTTGAGAACAATGTGACTAAAGAATTAGGCCAGACCCAGCATCACCAAACTAGAGCGTTCGCTCCTTGCACACAACCGTGAGTGGTCAAGCAGGCTCCTAACTTCTCAGGCCCTCAGTTTCCCCATTCCGAAAGGGGAAATGCTTTTCACGTTACTGTGTTGCTGTGGGACCTAAGAAATCCTGGGCATGGAGTCCCCTGGGTGGCCTTGAGCAGGTGATTAATCATCCAAAGCCTCAGTTTTCTCATCTGTTAAATGGGCATAGTATTTCCTTTCTGTCTTGAAAAGTTCATTTATTCTTCTGAGACTGAAGAATAGAGCAAGTCTCTGCCAGGTATTAAGCTCAGCTGGAGATGCCAAGTTTGCCACCAGAAATACAGACATGGCCACTGCGATCATGGGGTTTAAAAATCTCAGGTCAAGTTCACCCGTGAGAACAGCGCAGACTCCGCAGTGCAGAGACAGTTGGATGTTACGGGCAAAGAGCCTCTGGAGCATGGCTGCCAGGGTTGGAATTCTCATTCTACAACTAGCTGGCCAATTAACCTTTGGCAAGTCATTTAACCTTTCCGTGCCTCAATTTCCTCACCTGTACAATGGGGATAATTCTAGTTCATCAAACTGTTGTGAGAACTCACTGAGGTAAAACGTGGAAGGCCCTTGAACAGTGGCCTATGTGTCCTCTCTCCTAGTCTGATTTTCTAGTTTAAGGCCCCATACAACCTGGCCCTAGTCCACTCTCGTCTCATTCCCTAATCATCTCCAGCCATGTACAGTCACCCAAAATCTAGTGACACCAAGCTGTTTCAAGGCTCCCCACTCCTGCTCAACTATTCCCTTCATTCAGATTATACATCGGTATCACATTCTACCTGGTGAAACCTCCCTCCTCCTTCAAGCCCTGCTTAAGCATCACCTCCTCCAGGAAGGCCTCCCTGATTTCCAAGTCAATAGCTTCCCTCTCTCTTTCCACTCTACGATTAGTGAAGGCAATCTGCAAATTTCTAGTGGGCATAGGCTGAATCTTAGTCACCTCTGAACCTCCCTGGCCATTCCCAGGGCCAGGACATGTGGCTGCTCTGTCAGAGCTCAGAGAACAATGAACAGATGCATGGAGGATACAGTCATAAAATTTCTCATGAAAACATAGGTATTGGGAGTCTCTATGAGGTGGGCAGGTGGTTAGCTCCAAGTTACAGATATTGGAGCTGAGGCTCTGTGAGGCTAAGATATTTACGAACTCTGACAGTCGTGAAGTGGTGGCAGGACAAAGCCCTGGCAGCCACAGCGTTCAGCGCCCGATCGGTGGTAGCCACACTGCGTCATTCCCCCTCAATCGAGCAACTGTGAGAGTTTGTAAATATCTTCCACTCCTTTTTCTACGCACAAATAAAAATGTGATACACACACAACTCTTCTTTTTAAAAAATGGCATTGTATAATTCAAATTACTGGCCAACTTGGGGGGTTATTTGTTTGATTTTTATTTGTTTTACTTAATAACATGTCAGGGAGAGCCCTCTAGATAGTTATAGAGAAATCTAATTGTTAAAAGATTAATATTCCAAAAATGTAAGTATCATAACTTATTCAACCTTTCCAGTCCCAATGGACTTTCAGATTTCTTCCAGGTTTTTTCCACCACAAACAGCGCAGCAATAAACATCCTGTTCCTATGTCTGTATGTTCTGGGGTTTTCATTTCTGTGGGATAGATTCCCAGAAGTGGGATTGCTGGGCCAAAGGGCACGTGTATTTCTAAATGTTAATAGGTACTTACAGATTACGTTTCCAAGAGGTTTTGGCAATTCCCAAGCACCCGAACACTAAGTCCTGGTCCCGCACAGGCAATACGGTATCAGAAAGGACTTTCCTCCCTTCGGTAATCACAAAACCAGCCAGACGTCTGGAGAGGGGCCCTTCTCCTTCGAACCCAGATGATCAGGTTTGCAGACAGTGTGGAGCGTGCAGGGCTTGAG
>RJWJ010001634.1:79148-124076 GCA_004363605.1 Indri indri | reverse complement strand
GGAGGGGCAAGGGCAACATACGTAACCTAAACATCTGTACCCCCATAATATGCTGAAATAAAAAAACAAACAAACAAAAAACAAACAAACACGTGTCTGAAATTGAATGACAAACAAATGGAAAATCGATTTCAGTTTTTATTTATTTATTTATTTATTTTGAGACAGAGTCTGGCTCTGTTGCCCTGGCTAGAGTGCCGTGGCGTCATCCTAGCTCACAGCAACCTCAAACTCCTGGGCTCAAGCGATCCTCCTGCCTCAGCCTCCCGAGTAGCTGGGACTACAGGCATGTGCCACCATGCCCGGCTATTTTTTCTACATATATTTTTAGTTGTCCAGATAATTTCTTTCTATTTTTAGTAGAGACGGGGTCTCGCTCTTGCTCAGGCTGGTCTCAACTCCTGACCTTGAGCGATCCACCTGCCTCGGCCTCCCAGAGTGCTAGGATTACAGGCGTGAGCCACCGCGCCCGGCCCGATTTCAGTTTTTAAAGGCTTACTTGCCAACAACATTTCAGGGAGTGTAATTGTGCATAAAATAAAATACACACGTAAATATATGAAGCACCAGAAATGTGTCTCAAAGATTGAGATATTTAGATTCAGACAATGTGACAGTTCTGTACTCCACGTAGGACAAACTTTATTCAAGGATACCTACTAATAAGGCATAAAAACATCCACTTACTTCTCCTTCCTGATGTCCTTGTAGTTCAACATAGGGAATTCTGCTCGGATCATTTCTGGGGTCAATGTAACTTCTACATTCTGTTCACAGAGCTCACTGGAAAGTAATAAGCTGTTTAGTGGGAACTGCTTTTCCTTCTCAATATAAAAATAGAATGAAATATTGTGATTACTTAGGAGTTATGCAGTTCTTGTGGTATTCAACTTTAGTCCCATCTATTTTTGTTGAGTTTATGTTCAGAGAGACATAAGGGTGATAAATTGCTTTCCACCAACAAACAATGGTAGGAACAGTGGTAGTTATTTCTAATCAGAGAATAAAAAACAATTTTTAAAAATAGGGTTACAGAATTCATATTCCTTTCAGGTGCATATGAAGCATTTACCAAAACTGACCATATCTTGGGCTATAAAGAAAGCCTGAAAGATTTCATAAGGGTGAAATCATTCAGAGTATGTTCTCCGGCCACAATGAAATTATAACAGAAATCAATAGCAAAAAAGATAACTAGAGTCCACAATTGCTTTAAAATTAAACAATATATTTCTAAATAGCCTATTGATGAAAGAAGAAATTAAAGGAATCTAGGTTATTTTTTATCTTTTTGTGGTCTGCTATCCCCTAGAGCAGGGATCAGCAAACTTTTCCTATAGAGGCTGTGTGGGTCATATGGTCTCTGTTACAACTGCTCAACTCTGCTATTGCAGCATGAAAGGAATCATAGAAAATATATAAGTGGACAGATATGGCTGTGTTACAATAAAGCTATTTACAAACACAGGTGGCGGGCCAGATTTGGCTGTGGGCCATAGTTTGCCAACCTCTGTTTTAGAGCTTTGTTGTTTGATGGTTCAGGCTGGGTCACTGCATGCCGGGGTTTCAGCTGGAGTAAAATGAGAAGGAAGAGTGTGGAGAGTCACTTTCACTCTGTTAAGAGTCCTCAGCTCAGAAGTGAAATGCATCTTATCCCGTTACATTCCACTGACAACTTAACTGCAAGGGAAGCTGGGAAATTTAGCCTCTAGTTTCAATGACTGTGATTTTAAAAGAAGAGGACAATAAATTTTTTGACAGTAGCCATCTCTGCCACACTCAGTTAAAGAGAAATGCTTCAAGATCAATGAAGGCAACAAAGCCTTCGAAGTTTGGAATTAAAAACAGGAACACTTTACTCAGAGGCAATATATGTAAACAGAGGTGGGCATGACAGGTATTGTTAAGAAAAATATCCTTGAAATCTGCAAAACGTTGTTCTAGCCCCATAAGACTGAAAGCTAAAATCTACTGAGTAGCTGCTATATGCTGGTGCTTTGCAAACAGTATCTTCCCATTAGCAGTTTCCCACCCCTCTTCCTATTTCCCTCGGCCTCCCCGCTGGACCAGGAATCCCCCATTTCCACCATCTCTCCTGCCTCCCAAACCTCAACTCTAAGAAGGCACTGAGGGTCTTATACTGAGTTATAAGTTAGACTCAAAATGTTCCCTTCCAGAGCTATTTGTGTTTTAATAGGGACAAAGCCCAAAGCGAAAGGAATGGATCTTTGGTAACAGAAGCTCAGGAAACAGAGCGAGGGAGTAACTTTGGGGCTAAGGCTCTTCCTGATGCACCTGTGATCTTGCCATGTAAGGCTGGTGGCCCTCTTTGTGCTGTACCCCGACTCTGTTGTCACAGATACAGCAATACATCTGTGTGTTCCTCTACACCCCGAAGGATATTAAAAATCAAAATGTAAAAATATCAGAAATATTTATTCATCTTCTATTCATTTCAGCATAACACTGGACGGAAGGAAACCTCTTGGGACATGGCTGTGTCTTCATTTGGTATTTTGGAACTCTAACCATGTGTCTTCTTTCATTTTCATTTTCTCATTTTGTTAGTGTTGGGTGATACATTTTATTCAAAAGTGAGTTGTTACTTGCCCACCTAGTGTCAGATACTAGGTTAGGGGTTTGGAATATCAAGGTCATTAATAATAACAGCTAAAGGTGGGGGAAAATACTAAACAAAAGTAAACTATACAAAAAATAATAATAGCTCCAATGATCAAGATCTTACTATGTGCCAGGCCCCTGACTCAACACTCGACACGTGTTTAATCATTTGCTTTTTGCAGCCACTTATGAGATAGGTCCTGGGGTTATCCCAGGTTAAAGGTGAGGACATGGAGGTGAAGTCACTTGCCCAGGGTGTATTGAAAGTGGGTGGCAGCTGGAGGGTTTGAGCCCGCAGCCTTTGTCACTATGCTATTAGACATCTCGAGTGTTCTGCCATCATTCTAATGGAATCTAATTTTAAGGAAAGATGAGTATGTATGAAACTTTATACTGTATTGGATAATTAAACTAGAAAACAGAAATGGATTTTATTTTTGCCTGGTAGAAAAGTACCCACTAAAACATACAGAACTTCTAACTCTTTCCCTGAAATTACGTGGTGATGTAATAAATAGCTAAGTATATTTTTACGAAGGAGAAAGAAATGACCATGATCTAGAGGCATCTGCACGTGGGGCAAGGGCAGGTGATGCAGCTGGTTTCACGTGTGCACTGGGCGTTTGGATGCCGCACGCTGAGGATCTCGCCATGGAGAAGCAGCCATCGGGTTTAAATGGGCATAGGGATGAGAGATTCACGCATTTTCATTGGTTGTTGGATGCTGATCGGTAAAATCAAATGTAAGAGCCTTGCTTTCGGGCTTACATTTCTTTTTGCCTATCCAAATCCTACCCATCTTTCATGTACTAACCCAGTCCACGTGACCATTAAAGCCTTCCAAGCCCATCTGGCACCACCTCTGATCTCCCCACCCTGGAGCTCCTGGAGCACTAAGGATCAGTAGATTGTAGAGCTTAGAGACTGCGATTCTCTACCATGAACTTAACATCTAATCTCGGTGGGGATGTGGTTGGGTTATCTTCTCATTTGAGTTGCAAGCTCAGGCACTGTGTGCTCTTTTGAAATCTCTCACGGCATGGCACATATTTTTGGAAAACAGACCACATTAGAGACCAAAGGCAAAAAACAAATACCGTTCAACTGTTTCTAGTCTGTCTTCTTCTGGTAAGGCAGCAAGAATGGCAGGGACTTCTGCGGGAAGCATAACCGAATTGAGGGGATCACAGCTGTGGAAAAATCACGTAGGCAGTCAAGAATTAGTGACCACATTAGAAGTCTTGGGGTCTTTATATACTTTTCTAAGGCACGTTTACTTCGCCACTGATGAGGCTTCTACTACTCTGTCCTCCCTCCTTCCTGAAAACACAGTCATGCTTCCTGGGAGGCAAAGGTGGGGGGTGCAATAGACCCCGGCCCAACCCAGGAGAACGTCGCCAAATAAGACATTTTCTGGAGTTTAAAAACAGAATCATAGATTTTTCAGTTGGTAGTGTGTAAAATCATATTATTTCCTGGTGTGGGCACAGATAGTTTACTTTTGTGCTTAGTATTTTCTCCCCACCTTTATACTCTTCCTTAGTCGTTCTATTCAGCTTCAAACCTTCCTCCCCATCCTCTGATGTATTGTTTGGTATTATAACTTCAGAGCTTTATACGAAAATTCCTGGATATTGAGGATATTAAAGAATCGAGAGAGGGAGAAAAATATCTTTTCGTTTTAAAAGTTGGCAGCAGACTTTCTTTTCAAGAAGGGAGAACGAGGACTCACTTTTTTTGGTCCCAAAGCCTTCCATATAAACCTTTCAAATCATGTTGAAGGAATAAAAACTGAACACCAACAGCAAAGAGAACCGGAGAAAGGACATCCGGGAATAAAAATCTTCAACAATTTTCTGGAATAAATTTCTAGAAGCTCGGTGAGTGCTGTCTCATGAACAAGAGCAAAGAATGACAGAGCCTGGAGCACACGGGAGGAGACAGACCTCCCAGCAGATGCTGGAAAGGCCTCGGGCTGCAGGCGAGGAGGGCGGCAGGAACGGGGGACAGGGAAGGCTCCGTGTGTGCGCATGTATGTCTTTCAGGTAAGACTTTTATCTTTGCTTAGTTATTGCACAAAAATGCACCTGCTTGCCAAGTGTGGAGGCTGGCTGGAAAAAACCCCAGAAAATGATGGCACTGTGGTTTTTACAGATGGAAAAAAGGATGATGGTGGTATTTGTGAACTGATATAGTGTGATTTTTGGGACATATTAAATGAAAAAAGCAAATGCAGAAAAGCCTATCTAGAATGCCACTTTTTGTGTAGGAAAGAAGGAGAAATAAGAAAATATATACATTCTAGTTAGCATTACAAAGAGAAACACAGGAAGGATAAGTTAGAAGACCAAGCTGGTTACCTACCGGGGTGGGAAATGGGAGGGAGACTCTTTCCTGAGCATGCCCTTGTGTGTGTGTGTGTGTGTGTGTGTGTGTGCGCACGCGTGTGTGGTTTTCCTTCCACCCTGCCTGTGGCCCCATCCCACCAGGACCCTCTTTTTGTAGTTTTGAGTTTGGAAAAAAAATTACTGTCCTACATATTGAAAAATAAAATTAAGTCAATAAAAAAGGGAAATAAAAAGACTGAAAGCAAACTGAAACAAATAATATTTCACACAAATTCCATAACCACAGTGGGGGGGGGGGGGGGAGACATTGAAAGAAAGGAAGGAAGATAGGAAAGAAGAAATGAGAAAAGAAAGAGAAGAAAGAGAAAGAAATAATTCAAGTAACTTACAAATATAGTATTTGAATATATAACCACAGTCTTGGGTGGGATGGCAGTAGGGGGAGAACTACAAATAAATCTGAACTCCTTTCACCTTGCGTATTTATTAAAGTGGGTATGGGTGAAGCAATTTTGAAGCAATTTTAGATGTATTATAAAATGTATTAGAAGCCAGGGTTCTCACAGTGGAAGAAGGAGATACGGAATGGTGGAAAGCAATCAATAGCTCAATAGATATGGACTGAAATTGTGGATATTGGTGTGAATTTTTTATTTCTAAAATATGTACATGTATTTGTTGATATGAACACATATACATATGTATATATATGTATTATGAATGCATATTTATATGTACATTACATATGTGTGTGTGTATCCCTGACTTTGCTGAACAGGTGAAGAAACAAAAACACCCCAGTAACAATGTGCACACTTAGCTTCCAGATTTTGGTCTTTAATCCCATTTCCTACTAGAAGGAACCAGGGCCCCCACACCCAGAGTTAGTTCTATTTACTGACTTCATGACAAAGAATCCAGGTTCTATTTGAAAATTCTACTGAAGCTTTAGAAGATGTGTAGTCAGAAGGGATTCCTGCTAAGAGGAGGGACTGAGGAGTTCAGAGGCTGGACCACTCTCCTGAGATCGGACTGGTCTGGCAAGATGAAACAGCAACAACCAAGAGTTTTTCATGAAACAAAACTAACCCAATGTTTAAATTCTGAGATCATGTTCCTCTTACATTTTGTGTTAATATTGTTTAAAATTGAAATGGTGATGACAGTAGATGGTGGTTGAGCATTTTATTTGTTTTGTTTTGTTTTGTTTTAATATCCTTACTTGACAAAGTAAAACTCCGACCATCCCAAGTCAGTTCCCAAAATTCTTCTGGACATTTCATTCATTTGTAAAATCTGAAAGTCTAGGAACTACTGGATTAGATAATTTCTTCAGTTGCTATTGACACTCAGATTTTATGGAAGCACATAGTGACTTAACAAATTCTCACTGAATTTACCAAAGAGTAAAGAAATTAATGAGCTGCTTCAATGATTATGAATACAAAAATGACTTGAAAGAAATAAACAGCAAACAACTATGTTGCATGGTTTAACAATAAGCAGATAATTCTTAGGGGCAAAAGATATAAGGGAAACCTCAGAAGTAATAGGATGTGATTTACTCAAGCGAAATGGCTTCAAAATTGATATCTAATTAAGGAAGCTGTAGGAACTTGCTAAAGACTGAATTTTGTGTCTCTCCCAAAGTTCACATGCTGGAACCTAAACCCCAATGTTATGGTATTTGGAGATGAAGCCTTTGGAAGGTGATTAGGTCATGAGCCATGAGTGTGAGGCCCTCATGAATGGGATTGGTGCCCTATAAAAGAAGCCCAAGAGAGCCCTGTTCCCCCTTCCGCCATGTGAGGACACAGTGAGAAGACAACCGTGTATGAACCAGGAAGTGAGGCCTCACCAGACACCACATCTGCTGATGTCTTGATCTTGAACTTCCCAGCCTCCAGAACCGTGAGAAATAAATTTCTGTCGTTAATAAACTACCCAGTCTGTGGCATTTTGTTACAGCAGCCTGAATAAGCCAAGACAGACTTTAAAAAAAGAATTATCCCTCTTATTTTCTGTTTTTAGAAATAAAAACATGACCTAGAATCTTACATCCAGTGGAAATCCACGATAAGGAAATACAGAATCCTTTCTTGATTTTATGAGCTGTTGGGCAACTGCAGTTTATTTTGAAACACACTGGCCCAACAGAGCACTCGGGCATAGAAGCTGAAGTAACAACTCATGGTTGGGAAGTTTTCTGTAATTCATGTAGAATTCATGGTTTAATTCATGGTGGCATAAGTCCGAGGTAACTGCACTCTGACTGCTTGTTGAAAGAACAGCCTCAGGAGATTTTTCCAAGGACATAGCTTTGAAAAAAAAAATAGGATGCTTTTTCTTACTTCTCGAGACCTGTACGTGCTGACAGTGGGTGCACACAGGCAGCAAGTGGCCACTTCCTGCCCTTCCTTATTTTGCTTATTCAGTCTCCCAGCAGCACCCCAAACCCATCTCACAAACCAGTTTACTGATCACATGGGTCCATTTAGAGGTATCCTTGCCCCCCAGCAAAATGAGCCAGTTTATCGAAATGGTGACGGAGCATTGCCATCTGGTGGCAACAGAGTGACTGCAAGGTTCAGTGGACAGGCGTGGAGGGTAGAAGAGAAGGAAGCGTTATTAAGCATGCACCAGGCTCGACGCTCGATGCTTCACAAAATTATTTTGCTTTACTCCTCACAACGAGCCTGTGAGGATACCATCATCGCCTCTGTTTCACACACGAGGAAATGATTGCTCAGAGGGCTTCAGTAATAAGTAACTCGCCCAAGGGCAGAGAGTGGCCACACAGCTGGCAAGCAATGGAGGTAGGGCTTCCGACACCAAAGCTTCCCTTCCCTCTACAATGCCCCTTACCCCGATTATGGAGATTTTAGAAGTACGCTAAAAATGAAGAACGAAGATGCTGACTTTATTTTGAGATGGCAACGTGATGGATGAGACACGGATGAACTAATAGGAAAGAAACTAACATTTTTGAGCCCTGTCACGTCCCAAATCCCATGCTGGGTGCTTTGTGTTTATGTTATGCTAATCTCCAGGCAGAGGAGAGCAGCAGCGGAGCACCAAGGAAATAACCCACCAGGACGGCACACGGTAAAGCCCTGGACGGACAGCTGCCCTCAGCTTAACTCAAGAAGCGCTTCTCAGGGAAGCTCCTCAATGAAAGTGATGAAGGAGAAAGCCATGTTAAGTGTTCTAGGGTCACAAACTGGATTCCAGCTACCTCCTCAAATACCTGGGGGGGCAGGTGGATGGGTAGAGTACGTGGAGTAGCCACACACCAGGTGAGCTCTTGTACT
Organism: Indri indri; assembly: GCA_004363605.1. Lineage (NCBI taxonomy): Eukaryota > Metazoa > Chordata > Mammalia > Primates > Indriidae > Indri > Indri indri. Next base: position 115,795 of record RJWJ010001634.1, on the reverse strand, counting down.
CCTGTCAAAGTAAAAACGTCAAGGCTGAGAAGAACCTTCGCAACAAGCCAATCCTCTTGTCTTACTGACAAGAGGACAGGGCTGTGACAGCGGCCAGGGAGTGTGGTTGAGGCCACGTAGCAGCTCCTGGAGGCCGTGTGGCGTTCCTGCTGAGTTTCTGAATCAGAGGACCCAGGATCTACTGGTGGAAGCTGGGCGGTGTAGAAAGATCACCTGCTGATCTTGGTTGGTGGCAGAGCTCGGGTGGCCTGGCCACTCTTGGGGCCATGACAGTGCTCTGCCACCTGGGGGCGGGCCTCATTCTGGATCAGAGGATTTGAACAAAAGGTGACAGCCGAGGACAATCATTTTGAGACACTGGTCACATTTGCTCACCAATAACTTGTTTAGCTGTATATGGGCAATGGACTGAAGAAACAAATTCAAAGTCAAGGGCTCAAGAGTGCGCTACTGACCGGCAGAGTCTAAAGAAAAGGCACCAGGCTACTTGTTTTGTATCTTATGGCTCTGAAGAGTATTAGATAAGCAAATTAGCAAAAACGTAGTTACTCTACATTTCTTCTTTTGCCGTCCTGCAATATTCTCATCTACAGTTCCATGTCTGGAGCTGAGCTACAGGCCCTGCCTGGATGTCTGTGTGAGGACGCTACGGGGCTCACAGCGAACGCCAGGCTGTGACATGACAGAGAGGTGGATCCTTTGGAATTGGATGTGCAGGCTGCAGAAGGTAACTTTGGCAACTAAAACATTTTAAAGATTGGCCATGAATATTTCAGCTGAATTATACGTATTGGTTGTCTACTTTTACTCAAGCATTGCCAATTAGCCACCTATGACATTACTTTTTTTAAAAAGATTATCTGAAGATAATTTCGAAATATGAAAATCGCTTATATATTACCACATTTCTCTGACTAGCAAATTTCCCTCATGCTTTAAAAGTATAGTTTGCCCAGTGCAGTGGCTCAGCCTGTATTCGCAGTGCTTTGGGAGGCCGACGCGGGATTTCGACTTCAGCCTGAGCAAGAGCAAGACCCCGTCTCTACAAACAATAGAAAAATTAGCTGGGCGTGGTGGCGTGTGCCTGTAGTCCCAGCTACTCGGGGGACTGAGGAAGGAGGATCGCTTGAGCCCAGGAGTTTGAGGCTGCAGTGAGCTATGATGACGCCACTGCACTCTAGCCCGGGTGACAGAGTGGGACCCTGTCTCAAAAAAAAAAAAAAAGTATGGTTTGATATATTATTGGCATTTAACTTTTGGGGGTCACTGCCTCCGTAACCCATGGGGCAAACACGCCCGGTGGGACAAACAGGGGCGCCGTGCCTACCTCTGCGCAGCCTCCACCTTGGAGGAGTCGGGCATGGAGGAGAACACCAGGGACTGGAACTTCTTCCAGTGCATTACGCCAGGAACGATGTCCTGTAACGAAAGCCGGCACAGGGCTACCACACGGAAAGGAACTGCTTGGTGGGGTAAAGTCTAGAAAGGACTTCCGTTTCGTTCGACTGACTCTTTTTCGGTTTTAAAGGTTAGCTCCAATATTCATAGTTTCATTAAGACTGACTGAATTTTTCTGAGGCAAAAAGGCAACTGCTCCAGCGAAGGGCATTAAACAACACAACTGAGAGCTAGAGACCAGGGAGAGGTTATTTCCTTGGCTTCATTAGGCACGCAAGCAACACGCCCTCGGACGGAGGGCAGATGCGCACGCACAGTCTGTTTTGACTGTTGCGAATGCGACGCCAATGCAACACTCAGAGGGGCTGGCAGTTCCTAAGTGGCGCTCCAGGCAGGGGAGTCGCGTGTGCACCGAGCGGGAGGAGAGTGCTGTGAGGCCACCAGCTCCGTGAAGTGCAGGGTGAGAGGGGGTTGGCAGGTCACAGGGCCTTGCGGGCCAAGCTGATGAGCTGGAGCTGCTCCCGCAGGCAGAAGGACACACTGAGGGCTTGGAGCAGGGAACGCCATGATGTGGTTTGTGTCTAAGGAAGACTGCTGTGGAGGGCTGCCTGCAGCAGCGGTGGGCCGTGGGGTAGGCTGCAGAGAGACGTGCGTGCTGATTAGGAGGCAGACGGGGCATCCAGTGGTGGTTAGAAGTGGCGAATGAGGGATCCAGGACCACGTGGGTAACTGCACCAGTCCACAGAACGAAGAGGCAAGTCGGTGGCACAGGAAGAGGAGACAGTTTGGGGTGTGGGTGGCAGAAGTGGGGAGAGGCAATGAGCTGAGTTAGGGATGTAATGAGTTGGAAGGGCCTGAGGTTAATCCTCGAGAGGTGCTGTGAGATATTCAGGTCAGGCTGGTCATCTCAGGGGAGAAGGAATTCTTTGGGGCCCCTTCTTTACTGTGCATGTGTCATGTCGCCCATTCTGATGTTTCTACACTTGCTGGGGCCAAAGAAAGAGGAGGTCAGGCCAAGGGGTTACGCACACCATGTGAACATTTTTACATGGTTGAAATATGAACATTAGGCATAGCCTTTAAGGGGAACTGAGAGACAATGCTGGAAACAGGGCAGCAGGCAGCCTGAGAGGGGGGTGTGGACAGGACAAGGCCATGTTGAGTCTCTACCGTACCCCTTTAGGGCTGGCGGTGTGAAGGCTGCTGTTCCCACTCTCGTTCTGCAGCTGTGGCTGAAAACCTTTGTCCAGCCGGGACCCTCTGTTTTCGTCCCCTGCCCCTCCCTGCAGCCCAAGGCCAGCTCTGCCAGTGAGGCTGGTGATGACATTACCATGTGATGGAGAAACTGCTTTTGGGTGAGAGAAATGCTGGACCCACTGTGGCACTCTTTGGTGAACTTGTACTTGGGGTGAGAGCATAGATGGTAATCTATCGAAGTTTCCACATAGGTCAGAGGGTGCATTACAGCAAATAATCCTGGGCTGGGATTCTGCAGAAGAGAGGAAAGAGAAAATTCTTTTTTGTTTAAGCAGTTTCTAAGCCAGGCATAGGACAGGCGTCAGCTACTGTTCTCTCTGGCCCCCACGAGCACTAACATTCTGCATTTCCATGTCAGCTCGTCTGGAAAAGAGAGCAGGACAGCAGAGGTGTCTTCAAGTTGGTAGCGTTTTAAAATATCACAGTCATTCATAAATGTCGCTTTTCTTTCTGGTTTAAGAGCTTCATTACATACCATATGGATTTACTAAGCTCACATGAAAACAAGTTTAACTGAAACCATAGCTTAAAATGGCTTCAAGTATTTGTTTCTAACTTTGATGAATTAGGGGGAATTACTAAATAAGCGACTGGCTTTAAAAATCCAATAAGCTTCTGGTTTTGAAAACAAAAAAGCCCCTTAAAAACTACTTTAAAGAGAAGGCAAAAAAAGAGGATGACATTTGATATATCAGGAAATGTCAACATTTAACTTTGTTTTGGTAATGTGTTTAATTCAGGAAGGCTCCATTTGGATGTAGTATCTGGTTTTAAGGGAGATTTTGTTTTTTACTAATTGTCCAGCAGAACTAATGGAGACACAGAGCAATTATATTAAAATACTAAAATATAAAGCCTTTTAATGTTCTTTCCAGGGCTTGCAAAACAAAACCCTACTCTTGTCCCCAACAACAACATATATTCTCTCCCTCACAGTTACTTAATCTCAGATGTTTAAAAACCACTAACCTAAGACTTTGTTCTTTTTGTTTGTTTATATGATTTTTTTTTAACAATTAAAGAAAACACAACTCCTCTTGGCTTATGAAAAGCAATGGGCCACCGCGGGCCTTTCTGTCCCCAGGCACACACCCAGAGGCTGTTTCTTTCCGTTATTTCTGGATTTTGTGACTCTGATGGCCATTACCCTAACTCTAAATAGTATGCTTATTCTTCCATTCCTTGATTCTCAACCTCAGACAGTATCTACGGGCTCCTTACAATGCAAGGTAAGGATTTTGCTTATGCACACCAACGCTCCTTCCAAACTTCTTCCTTCCAATTTTGAAAATTACTTTTTTCTTTTTAGAACAATTTATTTAATACATTGTTCTGTTGCTGGTTAGCTCTGTGACTTGAAATGATGTACTTATACCTCTATTTCTTGTTTGATAATCTTTGGTTGAGTATTTCAACTTCCTTCAGGTGAAATGAAAATATTGTAGTTCCTACACTTTCCTGTTTCCTGTATCTTTCCTTCTCTCTTCCACAATTTCACTTTTATGTTATTGAGGTTGTTACCATTCACCATCTGGAATCACAACCAAGGCCTTCATGCAGTGTTCACAGTTTGTCTCTGAAAGTTGAAATCTAATACATAGCATTTACTTTGCCTTGACTGTATGAATACACTTCTCTGCCAGGCCAATTAGAGGCTTGAATTATAGGTTTGTCTGTGTGTGTGTGTGTGTGTGTGTGTGTGTGTGTGTGAAGGTTCAATATCATAACCTGTGGGTCACTGTTAGAGAAGAGTTCTAGTATCAAGGCCAAATGGATTATGCTTTTTAATTTTTCATTAACTCTTAAAACTATGCCAAATTTTAATTTGGTTTCCTATTTGGAGCACATATTGATTTTTAGTTGATTTTTCCCCCTGGAATTTATAATTAACTTTTCTTTTGCTTGATGTGCCTTTATAAAATCTTTGAGTTCTTCCATCCTCAACTCCACTCTCAGTGCCTGGAGCCCACCCTTGCCCAGACACCTGTCTCCCAGAGCCCTCCCCTTGCCTCCTTCAGGCTGAATGCAACAGAGATCACCCAGTGTTTCACTGTAGTGCCTAGCTGGTGGTAACCAGCACAGCATTTCTTTCCTTTTCTGTCTCTCTTCTTAAGGTCTCCTAATTCTTTGTTTTACTGCTGCATTGAGGTACAACCGATACACAATAAACTACACATGTTTAAAGTGTGTAATTTGATATGTTTTGACATGTTACCTCTGCAAAACCATCACCACCATAAAAATAATGAACGTTTCCATCACCCCAAAGAATTATCTTGTGTCCTTTGTCATCCCTCCATCCTCGCGTCCTGCCCCTCCATACCCATCCACCCAACCCATCTACGGCAGCCACTAATCTGCTTTCTGTCTCTACAGATGACTTTAGATGTTCTAGACTTTTATATAAATGGAACATTACAGTATGTACTCTTTTTTCCCACAGTTCTTTTACTCAGCATAATTATTTTGAGAATCCTCCATGTTGTTACATATATCAAGAGTTCGTTCTTTTCTATTACTGAGGAGTATTCCATTGTATGGTTATACAACAATTTGTTTATCCATTAATCTGTTGACGGGCACTTTTTCCCTGTTTTGGGAACATATGAAACTGCTATGAATATTCTTGTGCAAGTCTTAGGATTCCATTTATCTTGGATTAATACCTAGAAGTGGAATGGTTGGAGCATATGGTGGGTGTATGTTTACTACTAACTTTGTAACTTTGTAAGAAACTGCCAAACTGTTTTCCAAAGTAGTTGCACCATTTTACATTTCACCAGCAATCTTTTTAATTTTAGATATTCTACCAGAGGTATCTCATTGTGGCTTTAATTTGGTGCATTTTGTTAATGATGCATTATGCCTTATTATATGCATATTTGCCATCTGTATATATTCTTCAGCGAAGTGTCTGTTCAAATCTTTTGCCTATTGAAAAAATAACTTCTGAGAATTTTTTTTTAAATAGAGACAGGGTCTCCCTCTATCTCCCAAGGTGGAGTGCAGGGGCATGATCATAGCCTACTGCAGGCTCGAACTCCTGGGCACAAGAGATTCTCTTGCCTCAGTTTCCTGAGTAGTTGGAACTACAGGAATGTGCCACCACATCTGGCTTGAGAATTTTTTTAAAAATTATTTTATTTTATTTTGGTAAGAACACTTACCATGAGATATATCCTTTTAACACATTTTTATTTTTATTTTTTATTTTTTTTTTTGAGACAGAGTCTCACTCTTTTGCCTGGGCTAGAGTGCCGTGGTGTCAGCCTAGCTCACAGCAACCTCAAACTCCTGGGCTCAAGTGATCCTCCTGCCTCAGCCTCCCAGGTAGCTGGGACTACAGGCATGCGCCACCATGCCCGGCTAATTTTTTTTATTTTTAGTTGTTTGGCTAATTTCTTTCTATTTTTAGTAGAGACGGGGTCTCGCTCTTGCTCAGGCTGGTCTCGAACTCCTGAGCTCAAACGATCCACCCACCTCGGCCTCCCAGAGTGCTAGGATTACAAGCGTGAGCCACCGTGCCCGGCCCTTTAACACATTTTTAAATGCACATTATTATTGGCCTAAGTACAATGATGTACAGTAGATTGCTAGAGCTTATTCATCTTTCCATACTGAAACTTTGTGCTGCTTCTTAGTCGCTTGGTAACTTACCACTTCCCCCTTCCCTCAACCCCTGACAACTACTCTTTGTTTCTATGAATCTATGTTAAATACCTTATATAAGTGGAATCATACAGTATTTGTCTTTCTATGACTGACATTTCACTTAGTATAATGTCCTCAAGCTTCATCCATGCCGTTGCATATTGCAGAATTTCCTTCTTGTTAAAAGCTGAATAGTATTGCACTGTCTGAGTATACCATACTTTTTTATTCTTCATCCATGGATGGACATCTAGGTTGTTTCCACATCTTGACTGTTGTGAATGGTGCTGCAATGAACCTAGGAGTGTCACTATCTCTTGGATATCCTGATTTCAATACTTCTGGATAAATGGATTGCTGGATCATATCTTCCATAGTGGCCACACCAATTTGCCTTCCTACCCACAGTGTATAAGTGTCTCAGTTTCTCTACATCTTCTCCAACACTCGTTGTCTCTTGTTTTTTTGGTAATAGCCTTCCTGACAGGTGCGAGGTGATAGTTCATTGTGTTTTGATTTATATTTTCCTGATGATTAGTGATGTCAAGCATTTTTTCACATACCTGTGGACCATTTGTAAGTCTTCTTTGGAGAAATGTCTACTCAAGTCTTTAGCCCCTTTTTAAATTGGGTCATTAGTTTTTTTACTATTGAGTTTGAGAGGCTCCTTATATATTTTGGATATTAACACCTTGTCAGATATATGGTTTACAAATATTTTCTTCCATCCCACAGGTCACATTTTCATTCTATTGATTGTTTCCTTTGTGAGTTTTGAGAGTTCTTTATATATTCTGGATACAAGTCCTTTATCAGATGTGATTTCCAAATATTTTGTCCAAGTACGTGACTTATCTGTTTATTTTCTTAACAATGTCTTTAGGAAATCCAAAATTCTTGATTTTGACAAAGTCCAATTAATCTATAATTTTTTCATGTATGGATTGTGGTTTTGGTGTTGTATCTAGGAAATCTTTGTCTAAACCAAGGTCACAAAGATTTTCTCCTATGTGTTTTCTAGAAGTTTTATAGTTTCAGGTTCTATATTTAAGTCTATGATCCCTTGTGTATACTAATTTTTATAAAGGTACTGGTTGAAGTTCCTTTATTTTTACTTATTTTAATTTTGTTGACTAGATATCCATATGTTATATGTTCTAGCATTATTTGTTGAAAGATTATCTTTTCTCCAGTGAATTATCTTTGACCTTTTTCAAAAATCAATTGACCACGGATGTATGAATAAATATATTTATGTATCCTCTATTCTGTTCCATTGATATGTTTATTTTTATGCCAACATCATGCTGTCTTGATTATTGTAGCTTCACAATAAACTTTAAAGTCAGGTAGCGTAAGTCCTTCAATTATGTTCTTCAGAGTTGTTTTGGATATATCTGAGTTTCCATAAAAATTTCAGAATGAGCTTGTCAATATCTACAAAAAGAAAAAAAACCCTGCTGGGTTTTTTATTGGAATTGTGTTAAGTTTTTAGATTAATTTGGAGAGAATTGATCCCTTAACAATATTAGATATCACAATCCACCAACATGGTATATTTCTTCCTTTATTTAGGTCTTCTTTGATTCCTCTCAGCAATGTTATATGATTTTTGATGTATCAGTCTTTTACATTTTTGTCATACTTACCCCTAATGTTTCATATTTTTGATGCTATTATTAAGTGATATGGCTTTTAAAATTTCAATTTCAGCATGTTTGTTGTTAGTATATAGAAATATAATTGATTTTTGTATGGTGATTCTGTGTCCTGTAACCTTGCTAAATTCACTTAGTTTTAGTAGTTTTTTTTTTGTAGATTTCATTGTATTTTCTATATAGACAATAATTTTGTAAATAAAGACAGTTCTATGTCTTGTTTTAGAATCTGGGTGCCTTTTGTTTACTAATATTTTTCTTGCCTTGTTGCATTGGCTATAGTTACAATCTTGAATGGAATTAGTAAGAGCAGACATCCTTGTCTTATTTCTGATCTTAGGGGGAAAGGCATCCATTTATCATTCAATTTGGTATTAGCTGTAGGTTTTAAATAGATGCCCTTTATCAGATTGAGAAAGTTCCTTTCTATCCCTCACTTGGTGAGAGTGTTCATCAGTAATACATGTCAGATAATTTTTCTGTACCTATTGAGATTTTTTTCCTTTTCAGTCTGTTAATATGCTGATTATATTGAACTTTGAATGTTAAACTAATCTTATATTCCTAGCACAAGCCCCTACTTGCTTATGATACATTATCATTTTTACATACTGATAGATTTGATTTGTTAAAATTTTGTTACAAATTTTTACATCTGTGTTTATGAAGGACATTGGTCTGTTCTTTTCTCCTCCTCCAATGTCTCTGTCAGACTTTGATGTCAGAGTAACATTAACTTTTAGAATGAGTTGGGAAGTAGTCCCCTCTCTTCCATTTTTCTGGAAGAGTTTGTGTAAATTTATATTATTTCTTCTTTAAATGTTTGGCAGAATTCCCCAGTGAAGGCATCTGAATCTGAAGGTTTCTTCATGGGAAGGTTTTTAACCAGAATTCAATTTATTTGATATAGAGCTATTTGGGTTATTTGTCTCCTCTTGAATAAGATTTCATAGTTTGTGCTTTTTAAGGAATCTGCACATTTAACTTAAGTTGTCAAATTTACTGGCAAAAGTTTTTCATAATATTAACTTATTATCTTTTTAATATCTGTAGAATCTCTAGTGATGTCACCTTTCTCATTCCTCACATTGGTAATTTGTATCTTTTACCTTTTTTCCTGATCAGTTGGGATAGAGGTTTATCCATTTCATTGATCTTCTCAAAGAACCTATTGTTTTTCTATTTTCTATTTCATTGATTTTCAATCTGACCTTTATTGTTTCTTTTCTCTGCTTAGTTCAGTTTCATCTGCACTTCTTTTTCTAGTTTCTTAAAGGGGTCGCATAAGACATTAACATGAGACTTTCTTCTTTTCTAATGTAGGAGTATAGTGCTATAAATTTCCCACAAATTTTTTGTTTTCATTTTCATTCACTTAACAATATTTTCTAATTTCTCTTTTGATTTCTTCTTTGGCTTACATATATATATTATATATAATTAGAAAAGATCATAAAGTTATTTTTATTAAAAAATGCAGAAATTGTTAAAAGACAGAAACAGTAATATTCTCCCAAAAATAAATGACAGCAAATAATTTCAAAGGTGAGGTATTGTTTAACACTTGAAATTCCAAAAAGAAAAAAATATTCCAAACTAATGCTTCTGTTTTCTTATAGAGTAATTGCTGGAAGGAACATAGAACATAAGACTTTTGCCAACTGTTACTTACAAAAATATAAAGCGGATCATAATCTGGAGACATGGCTATGGCCTCAGGTGGTTTCATGCTCAAGACTGAGGTCTTGCCAGAGAGCTCAGAAGTGGAGTCCTGTTTTGGAAGAGCTATGATGGTGGTGACTTCATCCTATACAAGGACCAAGAGCAGCGTATTAGTCTTGATGCTGGGATAAGAGGGGAAAAGTTAGAGGGATTCTTGAAGGTGGGATGTGTTACCTCAGCTCCTTGCTTCAGAGCTCGAGCAAGCTTCTGAGGTCTGTAACTTGTTGAAGATGTGTGGATACAGAATGGCTGATACCTCTTAATTTTATATTGTTGAGGAACCTAAAGTGAAAGAAGATTGAATATCCTTAAAAACCGGTTACCATTCTCAACAACAGCATTTCTGAGCTGCCTGATGGCAAAAGTAAAGCAAGCACCGGGTTGTAGCCATCAGACTGTAGTGAGTGCTTGTCTGGACCAGCACCGGACAGACTTTAGCGCAAGTCCTGAGCCCTGCTCGGGTTTTAGCACATATAAGCATTCGTGATTACTTGACCAACCATATGGCTTAACTGTAAAAATTAACAAAATATTTTTATTTTCAGAAACAGCAGTGGTCATATACCTCAAGAAAAGCTGACTGATTTTTGTTTACTTCATCTTGTGTTTCTTCTTCAAGCTTCTAATATATGTAGTTTAGATAGCTTCACTCCTGTATGCATAATGTATGGTATATCCACAGAGTAAAGACCCTAGTTTCCATAAGCTATATTAGGAAAGAAGAATCTGTTGTACCTCCCACATACCATAAAATAATAGTAGAAAAGTCCACACAGTATGCTACATGGTATATTCCATAATAGAACAAAATTAATAAAATAATGCAATTCCACTTCAAGAATTTGTTTTCACTTCATAAGAAACTCAATTGATTAATGCTATATAACAGATCTGACCTGCAAATTGAAGAAAGAATAACCCTGCTTGATTTGAACTTCTGAAGGTTTAATGGGGACTGGTCCAAGGCTATCAGGAGCCTAAAATGTGAAAAATCAAAAAAAAAAAAAAAAAAAAGGACAGATAATCAACACTGAGCAAAAGTAGTTATGCTTCTATTTCTACTATCTTTTGAAACATTATAACGACCAGTTCTGCTCTCAAAGCAGCCACCCTTCTCACGACCACAGTTGCTACTTGATCTAGGGGGTACAAAGGCAGCCCTGGTCATCCCCTTTTCTACATCTCTTAGTAGATGTTTTTTGGGGTCTTTTTTTCCCTTACTGTTGTGGAAGCTGCAATGTGTTACCCAGACTCCCTTTTAGGCTTGAGGGACTTAGTCCTCCAGCTAGGAGTTCTTTGAATAGAAACAGCTCTTGGGTCAGCCCTCTTCAGGGATTACCTTGGCTAAAGGGAGCTGCCTCAGTCAAGGTCATGTGCCCCTCCCGGGCAGCTGACTCCAACGACAAGTTGAAGCCAAGGTACAAATGCCAGGTCCTCTCACCCTATGCCAGCTTCAGAGCTCCTCATCAGCCCAATGAAGGCCTTTGTTGAGATGGATTGAAGACCTACTTCTCTCTCTGTCCAATTGTCCCCTCTGCTTGCCTTCCATGGGTGCTAATCCCCAAAGCACTACCTAATATACTGCCCGCATGCTAATCTGCCTAGACATTCAGAGAACCTGGAACGGTGCCTGGCATATGATAGGCACTCAATAAATACCATACTTCACCTAATCTAATACAACATCATTAAATTAATATGATGAAATGTTAATATGCCATCGATTGTAAGACATTTCCCAATTACAAGGATGCTAAATGTAAAAAAAAAGTGCATGTTAGAAGTGATGAAATACAGTATTTATGGAATAAATTAATACATTCTTTTTTAATAGGCAGGAATGCTGAGTGCTCCATTTTCCAATAGCCCTAAGCAGTGGAGAAGTCTTTGTAGCGCTAACTAAAATATTAAATGAAATGTATAAGCTTTGGACTATTCAAAATTAATGAGGTGGGCTCCACAGCACAGTGATCTCTTCCCACCCGATCACCGTCTTCACCCCATTAATTACTGAGTAGATAAATACTGAGTCAGTAAATACTGACTATTGCTCAAAAATCACAGATTCATTATTTCCTAGGAACTAATTGTTCTGATCTTTTAAGTCATTTACTGAAAGCAGAAAACACAGAATTTCTAAATTCAGTCCTGTAATTCTTAAGTGTATTAACCTACAATACTTAATAAATATTTTAGGATGTGAGTGGTAAGTTAATTCTTGGAAATTAAAAAGTTATTTTGATGCACTCGTATGTTCATCACAGCACAACTCACAATCGCAAAGATATGGAATCAACATAAGTGCCCATCAACTGATGAGTGGATAAAGAAAATGTGGTACGTATGTAGTGCTACATAGTGGTGCCATGGACTTTCTTACTCAGCGATAAGAAAGAGCGAAATAACATCTTTTGCAGGAACTTGGATAGAACTGGAGGCCATTATCCTAAGTGAAGTAACTCAGGAACAGAAAAATAAATGCCTCATGTTCTCCCTTATAAGTGAGAGCTAAACTCTGGCCACACAAGGACACACAGAGTGGTATAATGGACACTGGAGACTCCCAAGAGGGGAGGGTTGGGGGTGAGGGATGAAAAACCTGTGTGGTACAATGTACACCACTCGGGTGTTCGGTACACCAAATGCCCAGACTCCACCACTATACAATATATACATGTAACAGAATTCAACTCATACCCCCTAAATCCATTAAAAAAGAGAGAGAGAATAAAGAAAGAACAAAATTATTTTGCATGCGCACTTACAATATTGACTTAAGCACACTTTTTATTATTTATGGTGTGAACTTGAGCAACATTTTATTACTGGCTATGTGACTTTGTGCCTCAGTTTCCTCATCTGTAAAATAATAACCCTATCATGTAGATTTGTTGAAGATTAAATGAGGTGATACAACTGAAACAACCGAAGCACTTAAGATGCTGCCTAACTCGTGGTAATGCAATGTAGGGTTAACTATCATTTTCATTATAATGCATCATTGTGCCCACGAGTGAGAGAAAGAAAGAAACAGAGGTGGCTCATGAGTCTGATGGGCTAGATTATCACATTCTGGAGCCATATTCCCTCCTTCCTAGGTCAGGCCTACACCAGGGGGCTGCCCTTCTCTGGCCACCTGTTTGCCCAGGAAGCAGAAGGGCTCAGCTGAGCAGAACCTGCCTTCCCAGACCAGGCTGGGCCCTGTGGGGTCCTCTCTCTGCCCTTGTGCTCTCAGGTGGGGTCCCAGGGTGGTCGGGTGGGGCTCAGTGTTCATGCTGGGTTCCAGGCTGGGAAGGACCCAGCCCAGGTTACCAGCGAGCTCTGCGCAGGTTAGGTGCCAGGCAGACGGCCGGAGATGCTGCCTGGCTTAGCACTGATCACGATTCCTTGGGCACAGGCCTCCCTTGGGTGCCTCTTGGAGGAGGTGAAGGGATGAGGCTGAGGCAGGGTTTGCCTTGGTATCTGCCCAGCCACCATCTGCCCCTACCTGCCCCCTGCCTCATAGCAGACGACACCTACCAGGTCGTTGGAGGCCTGAGGAGGACTGTGGGATGGGAACTCAAAGGGCAGCACCTCCTTGGGCGACACGGAGAACCGGCTGCAGTAAGCATCCTGACTGACCCACCGCAGTGGGAATTTAGAGGAATTCTTGTCTGTGGGTAACAAACAAAACAGGAATTTTAGGGAGTTCTCAAGGTATTTTCATGGGGAACCACCATCTATAGTTACATATATGCCATATACCAACTAGTGGGGGTTTGCCACACGCCTTTTCAAACAGAATATTTGTGTTTATATAGATATGTATATATTTCTATGTTTACTGTTCCCATTGCTACTTACCTCAATCTCTTCTCCAATTTTTAAAAATTTTACTTTATTTTTACTTCCAAAAAACTCTATTTCCTAATTAAAATATAATATCTTGGGTGAATTCAGTAAAGAAAAAGGTTAAATTAAAGAAGTATATGAACACATTTACAGATATCCACACATAATTCATAGGTAAATTTTACAATATTTTTGTAAAGAAGAGTTTCTTTATTAGAAACTGCAATACCAGAAATAAAAATAATATAGGAGGAAAACATCATTAAAATGCTATATAATGTTTTGAAAAACAAAATGCACATCTGGATGGTGATGGAAAGGCAGAGAGGAGTGTGGTTGCTGCTCAGGGAGGAGGGGAAGCCTGAGCCAGGCTCGAGGGCTCCGGCCAGGGAGGGAAGAGGGGTCCGGAAGGATTAGGGGCTGCTTGTGCATTTGCACGTGAGCCGCAGATTGCAAATACATATATGGTGAGAAGATGGTGACATATATGGCTTTTGGACTCCCAGATACTACTGAGAGTGGGCCTCCAACTGCCCCAGCCAACCTGGGCACCAGAGGACTGGAATTTCTTTAAACAGCAAAGACAGTAAGAGAGCATAAAGCTTAACGTGCAAATACTAGGCTGGGAAAACACCCGATTCAGCCGATCAATCAGGATAAGTGACGACTGCCCTAGTCTCTCTGGTGACAAGAGGGAGCAGAGGGCACAAAACAGGAGGTCACACTATGGCCAAACTTCACAGACCTGACAGCGTGGTCTGGGGCTGTCCAGGAATTCTGGACACACCTGGCATAGAGATCTGCTTTGTGTCATGTGATTAGGCTGAGTGAAGGCACCTGAAGGTGTCTCCATCCCGTGCCCTGGGACCCACAAGTATGTTACCTTCCACAGTAAAAGGGACTTTGCAGATGTGATTGTTAAGGGTCTTGAGATGGGGAGATTATTCTGGATTCTCCAGGTGGGCCCTGTGTAGTCACAGAGGCTGCATAAGAGGGAGAGAGGAGTGCCAGAGTCAGAGAAGGAGATGTGACGACTGAAGCAAGAGGTTAGAGTGGTGGCCAAGGGGCCTGGAGCCAAGGAGTGCAGGTGGACTCGGAAGCAGGAAGGGGCAAGGAAACGGGCTTTCCCCGGGACTCCGGGGGGAACGCAGCCCTCTGACCTCCAGCACTGCAAGATAACAAATCCATGTTGTTTTAAGCCGTGACGTTTGTGTTGATTTGTTACAGAAGCAGTAGGAAACCAATACGTGCAATTTACGAGGACACTTTATTTCTACATAGCTACATTCATTATAAAGAAACCTCACGCTCAGAGGAGCGACCAGTCTCGGCATCGCTGTACGTTGCAGCCACACTTTACCTTGTTCTGGTGATTGTTTTGCTTGACTGATCTTTTTCATTACACTCTCTCTGTCTATTTTACGAATAGCAGTCAGCATATTGTGTAATCGTCGCTGAATGATGACCTGGAATTGGAGAGTGTAATGATTTCAAATTATTAATTGATATGTGCTCATTTTGGTATTCAAGCTAATTCACTTTCCTTGACCACAACTAAGGGCCGAGACAACCACTGTAAATCAGAATTCACAGGGAGAACGGCACGCTGGCCTAGACCGAGGCCACGGGCACGTCAAGGTCTGGGGCAATGTTGGTTTGCCTGAATACAAAAAAGACCAGGTTGTCATCTGGCCTTGTCCCACCCAATTTATGAGGCTGGATTGTCTCATAATTTCAGAGTGGAAAGAATGACTAGTTCCACATCCTTTCTTCTAGATATATCTGAATAGTAATGCAACTGCTGTGCTATTTTCAGAGTTGAAGGACAAACTACACGGGTGATTCTGTAGCAATAGGGCAGTGGATTAAGGGCAATGCCAACTGCGTACCACCGGGCTTTGCAGTCAGAGGGGGTGCTACTGCCCAGGAGTGCTGCTGTCCCCAGAGCACTTCTCTCCACTTCACTTCGGTGAAGGGCTCTTTCACTTAACAAGTATTGTGAAGCAGTTTCTCTGTGCTCAGCTCCATCCCAGACACCAGAGATACAGTGAGGGGCAAATAAACATCCTGCCTGCACAGAGCTCACACGCCAAGGGTGTTCGTGGGGAGCTGGGGTGAGAGGACAATAAAAACCTACACGAACAAACAAGATAAATGCCATCAAGGAAATAAAATGGGGCAAATGCGTGAGGGTACGACTGAAGAGCTGGAACGGGGGGCTCTGCCCACGCATGCAAGGATAATGAGGGAAGGCCGCTGGGAGGTGAGGTTCGAAGAGAGACTTAAATGACGAGGGGACAATGATACAGAGATCTTGGCAGGAGAGTTCTGAGCAGAGGAGCCAGCCAGCACAAAGATCCTCATGCAGGAACAAAGGAGACATGCCTAGGGGGACAGAGAGAGATCCAGTGTGGCATGGTAGCCTTGATAAAAATTGTGCATTGAATTCTAATTGTGATGGGAAGTCTTTGGGGGTTTGGCAGGGGAGGAGGACTGTCATCTGTAAGCTTTTCAGATACTACTCTGGCTGCTGTGCAGGGACTGGAAGCAGGGACACCCGTGGCAGCGGTCCAGGCAAGAGGTGCTGGGGGCCTGGGCTGTGGCTGTAGCTGGGGAGACGGCAAGAAGTCACTAGGCTGGGGGCGTACTGGCACATAAAACTGACAGCACTTGCTGCGGAGTGTGAGGGAGACCTGAGCCACCACTCAGAACAAAGCAAGTCACTGCTGACACCCCCCTTTTCAAGCTGGGTGCTTGCTGCAGAAGCGCTAAGGCGGCCTCACCAGTGGCGCGCCAGCCCGTCCAGTCTCTTGCTGTTGTCCACCCATTGTCAACGGCCACGCTTTCCTCTCTCTGAGCACAGCTGTGTGCTGCCTCTTTCTACGGCTTTCTTCCTCGAGCCTAGCATCTTGTGGCTGCCCCTGCTCTGCACATATGCAGAGACCGCCCAGGGACGTTGGCTCTACAGGGCCTTGGAGGCTGGTACGTACGTGGCCCGATGCAGTGAGCTCTGCCTCCCTCCACCTAGACAGCCACCAGTCCAGGCTGAGAGGACCACCTGAAAGACAAGCTGTCACATCAACTTTTGGAGTCCCTTACACATATTCATTTAATCCTCACAACACTATGAGACAGGTCTTATTACTATTATCTTCAGTGTTCACACGAGGAAACTAAGGCGCAGAGGTTATGTAACTCGTTCAGATCAGAAAGCTCCTAGGAAGCAGCAGCAGAAATTGGCGCAGGCAGTCTGGCTCCAGAGCCCAGGTCTTAACCACTGCTCGAGGTGTGGCCCTGCCAACCAGGGAAGCCGTACTCAGTGGCATGGATGAGATATCTGTAGGCAGCATAAGATGCAAAAGGCACCAAGGAGATCGATGAGTGCTAAAGCTTAGAAGGATTGTTTCTTACAGGAAAAGCAGACTTGAGCTGGCACAGAGGACACACATGGGCCCATGGAGTGGAGATGGAGAGGCCTTTTAGCTGAAGGGCGAGGAGCAGAAACACAGGTTGGTGGTAGGGAACAAGAATGATGTGTTTGGAAGAAGATCAGGACCGGGATGATGTAGAGCTTCAGTCCCCAACCTCCGGGCCCAGGACTGGGATAGGTCCATGGCCCATTAGAACTGGGCCGCACAGCAGGAGGTGAGCAGTGGGTGAGCGAGCAAAGCTTCATCCGTATTTAGAGCCGCTCCCCATCACTCACATCACCGCCTGAGCTCCACCTTCCCTCCTCCCCTAACCCTCATGGAAAAATTGTCTTCCCTGAAGCCAGATCCTGGTGCCAAAAAGGTTGGGGACCGCTGATGTAGAGGACAGTGGGAAGCTGGAGAGGTATGGCTACAGCCAGATGCGGGGGCTCCCTACACCTCTACTGGCATTAGAGGCTCACAAGTCTTCATTTTATCCTGATAACAGGAAGCCACTGGAGGATACAAATGTGCTTGGTGGAAGAGCAGCGTGAGGGTGAGGAAGCCAGGGCAGGGAGATGACACCTTTGAAGGGTAAACCATGCGCTTGGATGTTAAGGAAAATATCCCCCAGGAATTCTCAATTGTTCTCTCTAGAAGTAACTGATCAATAAATATCCCATTGTTCTAGAGAACAATTCCACTCCTAGGTACATATACCCAAGAGAATTGAAAACATATGTCCGCAAACTTGTACACAAATATTCATAGCAGCATTATTTGTAGTAGCCAAAAGGTGAAAACAACCGAAACATCCATCAACTGATGGACAGTTAAAGAATATGTAGTCTATCCAAACAATAGACTATTATTCAGCCATAAAAAGGAACAAAGTACTGATACATGCTACAACATGGACAAACCTTGAAGATATGTTAAATGAAAAAAGCCAGTTACAAAAGGCCACGTGTTGTTTTTTTTTTAATTTTTAATTTTTTTAGAGACAAGGGCTGGCTGTGTTGCCTGGGCTGGAGTGCAGTGGCTACTCACAGGCACAATCCACTGCTGATCGGCACGGGAGTTCCGACCTGCTCTACTCCTGACGTGGGTCAGTTCACCCCTTCTTAGGCAAGCTGGTGGGCCCTGCTCCTGGGGGTCACCATATTGATGTCGAACACAGTGTGGACACCTGATCGGCATAGCGCACTATGGTGCAGAATTCCTGGACTGAAGCGATCCTCACCCACTAGAGTAGCTGGGACTAGAGGCACCTGCCACCCCACTCAACCAAATGTTTAAAGTGATGGATATGGTGATTACCCTGGTTTGGTCATTATACAATGTATACATGCATTGAAACATCACACTGTCCCCAATATATACAATTATTATGTGTGGATTATAAATTTAAAAATTAATTTTTTTAAAAAAGGCCACTTATTGTATGATTCCATTTATATAAAATGTCCAGAGCAGGCAAATCCATAGAGACAGCAAGTAAATTAGTTGCTGCCAGGGCTGGGAGAAGGAGAGGTGGGGAGTGACTGCTAATGGGTACTGAGTTTGTTTTTGAGGTGATAAAAATGTTCCAAAATTAGACAGTGGTGATGGCTTCCCAATTCTGAATACACTAACAACTAGTAAACTGTGCACTTTACAAGAGTGAATTTTATGGGCTGTGAATTGTATCTCAATAAAGATGTTATAAAAAACCCATTGCTTGATTTCCTGTGCTGATGACCAAACAAATCAAAATTTCGATCTGGTGCTGAGACTTACCTTGCGTGCTGCTTGTTGAAACCGTCTTTGTGCCCTGAACCTGTTGACCCAGGTATTATTAATGAGTGGATCAAAATTAGGATGAAATTCCTTGATTTTCTGTGAATATAAAATATAGGCACATCTTACATTTAAATTTTAACTCCTGGAATTTAATGCTATTTAACTCCTGGCAGTTAATAAAAATGTTTTAGAATTTTAACCAAAATCAAGTTATTACTTATTTGTTCTGCCATTTAGTTAGCATTTATTAAGCACTTTCAGTGTACACAGCATTACAGGGAATAAATACCTCTTGAGTTGGGGGCCAAAAGCGAAAGACAAGATTTGAGTTTAAGAAACTTATAGTCTAGTTAGATAAGCTCAAGCAAACACATGCGACCCCAAAGAAGAACAAGAAAGTCCCAGAGAAATCAATCCCTCATGGTAGGCGCTGGCGCTACATCCAGAATTGAGAGTAAGCTGTGAGATCCCCTGGCTGGGAAGGAGGACAGCTTAGCTCAGTCCTGCACGCCCTGGGCACTGGTGTGCATGGTCAGTAAATGCTGAGGAAGAAAGCGTGCCCGGGGGTGTAGTGAGGTCAGCCAGAGCCTCAGGCACTGAATGTTCTTGACGGGGAAATAACCAGAAGACAAAGGCATCAGAAATGCGTGAGTCTTACACTGGCGTATGCAGTGAGCTGCAGAGAAGAGGCAGGACGAGCAGGTATATGAACAAAAAACCTACTGGATTAGGCCTGGGTGAGACATGAAGGCTGGACTCCAGGATGGCCTTGCAGAAGAGCTATTGGCAAGACTGTGGCTGGATTAAATGCAGGAGAACATAATTCAGATACGGCAAACTCAGCAAAGAAAAGTGAGAATGATAGAGACGGGGAGATTAGGAAGAATTTTTTTCATTGCTAAAATTAAAAATTGGAGTTTGAGCCAGAAACTATTACATGACAGAGGAGATTCGGGTGGAGGGGCTACTGTCTCCATCTCACATTTGGGGACACTAAGGGACCACAGCTAAGAGGCCTGTCCCAGGTCCTATATCTGCCATCGAGCTGGGACCAGGACTCTGGCTTCTGACTTCTGGTTTTGTATCCTTTCTACCAAGGGAGGGGGAGTGAACAGAGGTCCAGGAGCCACCTTGAGGACCTGCAGGCAGGGGCTCAGAGAGCGAAGGGAAACAAAAAAGGAGACCCAAAATGAGAAAGCAGAGAGGCGGAAAGGGGGAGTGCAGTATGTCATGCTGTTAATGTCAAGAGAAACATTCACAAGTCTTGACACTGTACTTGTTAAAACATGGTAAAAAAAAAAAAAGCACTCTGAAAATGTAAGCATATTAAAAATTATTAAATATCTCTCAGTAAAAGGATTTCCATAAAATTTTTAGCATTTTTAAATATAAGCATTTAAAGAGCTGCCAATAATTAGATTCCAAATAAAGGGAAGTTACCTACCTCTGCTAGATCACGAACCACCCGTTTATGGTTAACTTCTGTCTTGAGTCGCTGAAATTCCTCATCCAAAATAGGATCTCCTCTATCCAGCTGGATTTTTAATCATCAAAATAGTTAAAGTTGGATGCAAATGAAAAAACTTTATTTCTCTTTAAAACTGGAAGAAACCCATTAAGCAGTTGGCCAAATCTACCCAGGGAGCTCCCGCTGGGAATGCCGGAGACACAGGTAAGTTAACGTGATCATCACAATCACACTTATAAACACAGGAAGCCTTGATAGAAGCACAGACTCGATGCCTTCTTTTCATAAGTAAAGGATAGTCTCGGAAATTATTTCCAAGACACTTAAAATTCACAGAAAGGATTTTAGGAAACTGTGTAATTATGGCAATATATAGATTTCATTGAAAAGAATTTAATGTCCTAATGAAGTTTTAAGCTCCTCAGAGTTGATTATCCAAGTGTCAGGTTTTAAGGAAGGCACGTGGTGGTGATTCCTCCCCTTTCCTGGGTGCTGGAGGTTGACAGGTCTTTCTGGGCTGGAAAGCGACCTGCCCCTTCTCTGAAGTGAGTGGTCCCAGGTTGCTCTCCTTCCCCCACCCGCCTGCTTAATGAATGGCTCCTGGGCTCTCTTTCCTATTCTCGGAGCCAGCAGAGACTCCTGGGCTAGGCTGGCCAGGCTTGGACCAGTGTCCATACAGCCTGCCCCTGTGGGCAGAGGACTGCACGCTCTGCAGGTCATGTTAGTCTTTGCCTATCTGTAGGTTCTATTGTTTGTGAAAACTATTAATAGCTCGGCTCTTAAGCACACCATTCATAATCATTTCTAAAGGATTAGTTGAAAGAAACCTATTCTGATCATCACATTAACACCCTATCCAGAAATAAGAGAGGCGTGTTATCGTCACCAGGGTGGTGAGCTGTCTAGCTCTGATTTGCACGTATCAGGAAGTTGAGCCTGAAATTACACCTTAAGTTCAAAGTACAGATTTCATGGGGAGACACCCAGACCCCACCACCACTAAGAGTAAAGTAAAACAGGCCATTTAAAGAAGAGATTGGCAAATAGAGCGTTAGCGAGAATAAAGATAGACTAATATCTTTGTTAAGACTACTTACTTATGATAAACATTTCAGAATTTAATATTGTTGAATATTATTTACCCTTTCCCCTGAGTAAAAGCGCATCATTCTTGATGATTTGTGCCACCCAGCTGTGACGCCAACTCCCCCGCTTTCCCCCATTTCTCTTTTTCTCAGCTTTCTGCCATATGCCTTGGGCTGCCAGGTGTTCCTTGCCACTGGGTCACCTGCCAGGACTCAACTGCCAGATGAAATCCCTGGGACACCAAGAATAGGGTTCCTGCTACACTTACAGGGTCTCCAATATGCCGGGGCCCCAGGGAGTTCTGCTCATCCTTCTTTTTGTCCCATGAGCAACGCTAGGGACGTAACTGCACCTTTCCTATAAATGCCCGATCGTGGCATATCTATCAACGTCATCTTTTAAAAAGTTAGAAAATAGCATTCTATTGTAGAGGTGACAGAAAACACTTGATAGTTTGTTTTTAAAATAGCACGCAGAAAATCTGAACTCACCAAACTAAATTTAAATACCAATATAACACGTGCCTTTTCTAAATGCAAAGATTTACCAATGTAATGATTTTACATTCTTTTGTTTTTCTTATGAAAAATAAAGAAAAATAAGACAAATGTACTTAAATATCTGGTTTGCACTCCACATCTAGAAAGAGAAATATATCCTCTAGAAAGAGAAATATATGAATATGAGAAACATTTATATCTGACAGGATACATGTTTTTCCCCAGTCCCACCTACCCACTGCTGCCAAGTTAGTTTACCTGAAGCTCATACTCCCAAGCTTAAATATCTGTGTTAGGGGACGAATTGTGTCCCCCCAAAATTTATATGTTGAAGCCCTAACCCCCAGTATCTTAGCATGTGACTGTATTTGGAAATGGGGTATTTAAAATAGGTGATGAAGTTAAAATGAGGTCATTAGAGTAGGTCTTAATCCAGTATGACCAATGTCTTTATAAGAAGGGGAGATTAGGACACAGACACATACAGAAGGAGGACCGTGTGAAGACACAGGGAGAAGGCGTCCATCCGTAAGCCAAGGAGAGAGGCCTGGGACAGATCCTTTCCTCATGGCTCTCAGAAGGAGCAGACAAAAACATACACTGGTCAAAAGAATCCTTATTCCACAAATGGTTCTGGAAAAATTGGATAGCCACACATAGAAGACTGAAACAGGATCCGCACCTCTCACCTCTCACAAAAATCAACTCACAATGGGTAACAGACTTAAATCTAAGGCATGAAACTATAAGAATTCTAGAAGAAAATGTTGGAAAAACTCTAGTAGACATTGGCCTAGGGAAAGAATTTATGAAGAAGACCCCAAAGGCGATCACAGCAACAACAAAAATAAATAAATGGGACCTGATCAGATTAAAAAGCTTCTGCACAGCCAAGGAAACTATCATGAGAGCAAACAGACAACCTACAGAATGGGAGAAAATATTCGCATGCTGCATATCTCACACAGGGCTGATAACTAGAATCTATATAGAACTCAGGAAAATCAGCAAGAAAAAATCAAAGAACCCTATTAAAAAGTGGGCAAAGGACATGAACAGAAACTTTTCCATGGCCAAGAAACATGAAAAAATGCTCAACATCTCTAGTCATCAGGGAAATGCAAATCGAAACTACAATGAGATATCAATTAACTCTAGTGAGAATGGCTTTTATCAAAAAGTCCCAAAACAACAAATGTTGGAGTGGATTTGGAGAGTTAGGAACACTCATACACTGCCAGTGGGACTGCAAACTAGTGCAACATCTGTGGAAAGCAATATGGAGATACCTTAAAGAGATACAAGTAGATCCACCATTTGATCCAGCAATCCCATTACTGGGCATCTACCCAAAAGAACAAAAGACATTCTATAAAAAGACATCTGTCCTTGAATGTTTATAGCAGCACAATTCACAATTGCAAAGATGTGGGAACAACCCAAGTGCCCATGAATACATTAGTGGATTAATAAAATGTGGTATATGTATACCATGGAGTTCTACTCAGCCACAAAAAACAATGGTGATCTAGCACCTCTTGCTATCCTGGATAGAGCTGGAGCCCATTCTACTAAGTGAAGTATCACAAGAATGGAAAAACAAGCTCCACATGTACTCACCATCAAATTGGTATTAATTGATCAACACTTAAGTGTATATACAGTTGTAACAGTCATCGGGTGCTGGAAAGGTGGGAGGGGGAGGAGGGGATAGGTATATTCACACCTAATGGGGGCGGTGTGCACCATTTGGGGGATGGACATGCTTGTAGCTCTGACTTGGGCAGGGCAAAGGGAATATATGTAACCTAAACATTTGTATCCCTGTAATATCCTGAAATAAAAAAAAAAAAAGAAGGAACCAACCCAGCTAAGAACTTGATCTTGGACTCCTAGCCTCCAGAACTGAGAGAAAATAAATTTCTGTTGTTTTAAGCCACCCAGTCTGTGGCACTTTGTTGTGGCAGCCTGAGCAGACTAACAGAATATGTGATGGATGATTCTGCAAGTCCTGCCAATAAATCCAAACCCCACAGACACAGAGCCTCAGCTGAGTCCTATCACCTCTGGCCCAGGTGTGTCCTGTGCTTCCGCCACTATGGATATGTCACCAGTGTTCTCTGCACCTGCCCTGCAGGTAACAGCTGTCTCCCAAGCCACAGTGAGGCCATGGCAGTTGCACAGTCCCACAGGTCATGTCCCCGAATCTACAGGTGCTACCTAAGTGTTGTAGGTGCAGCCCTACTCCTCTCAGCCCAGTTTCCCTCTCTTTGCTCAGCCCCTTTGAATATCTCTGACTTGGGCCTGTCATTTGCATCTGTCTCTGGCATGGCTTCTGGTCACTGTCTTTCGGTTTCTCTTGTCTTCATGCTCTGCAGATCATGGGACAGGGGCACACCACGTCCAGAATTCTAGCCCGTGTTGAGCCATTCCTTCCATCTGAATGACTCCATCCTCTGTACAACTTTTCAAAATTATGCCATGTCTTCCAGGAAGCTTTCCAATTAGGCAGCCTTGATTTATGGTTAACAATTTTCTTGTTATTAGCCTCCTCCACTTCCAACTTAACCGTAAGTTTTCTTTCACTTGGCATCTTGCATATAGTAGGAATTCAAAATGTTTAGTGAGACAAATGATATCAAATTAGCAGTGATTCTGACCTTATATTTGGTGCATGCTCTTTGCCACTCCTCAGTGAGCTCTTTTCTATGCTTAAAAGACATAGGATCTTTACCAAGGTGCACCTGCCTGGAGAGAAAAAAACCAGCTTCCAGAACCCGTCAGAATATCAGAATACCATGGTCAGCTTTAGCTGGACTGTCTTCACTATATTCCACAACTGAAAAGGGTGCGGAGATGCTGGAGGAGACACGGCAGGGGGGCGGGAGGCGGGGAAGAAGTTATCAAGATTCCAGCAACATAACTAAGATGAATAAAGTGTTCTACAAAATGAAGCTTATCTTCTAGCAACACTTGTTAAAGTATTTATGAATAAAAACATCTGGAGACTCAGTATCATTAGTCATTAGGGAAATGCAAATCAAAACCACAACAATATGCCACGTTATACCCACTGGGATGGTCGTAAAAACAATAATGGAAAATAAAAGGTATTATCAAGGAAGTGGAGAAATTGTATGTTGCTAGTGGGAATGCAAAATGGTGCAGCCACCATGGAAAACAGTTTGATGGCTCCTCAAAAAGTTAACCACGGAGTTACCATATGACTCAGCAATTCTACACCTACATATGTGCCCAAGAGAATTGAAAAGATATGGTCACATAAAAACTTGTATATAAATGTTCATAGCAGCATTATTCACAGTAGCCAAAAAGTAGAAACCACTAAAATGTCCATTAACTGGTGAATGAATAAACAAAATGTTGTATATCCATATAATGGAATATTACTAAGCCATAAAAAGGAATGAAGTACTCATATGTGCTATGATGTGGTTGAACCTTAAAAACATGTTAAGTGGAAGAAGACAGTCACAAAAGACCATATGATATGTGATTCCATTTACAAGAAATGTCCAGAATAAGCAAATCCATAGAGACAGAAAGTAGGTTAGTGGTTGTCAGGGGCTCCAGGGAGTCGGGAATGGGGAGAGATTGTTAATGGGCACAGGGTTTCTTTTTGGAGCGATGACAATACTTTGGTATTCAGTATGTAATATATCCATCATGAAACCTGGCACATCTCCAAAATAAATACGACTTTAAAAGTGGGGGTGGGTGTCTGGATAACTATTTTAGATTAAAAGAGACTAAAGAGCCATGGAGACTAAATACTAATTGTATGACCTTTGATTGGACCCTGCATTCCCCTCTTCAGAAACAAAAAGGACCCAAAAAGCTCAGGTATAAAGGACACTATTGGGACAATTGTATTGATGTTTGATTTCTTGGACGTGATTACCGTATGTTGGAGAATGTCTTCATTCTTAGAAGCCATATGCTAAAGTATTTGGGGTGATGCTTACTGATGTCTGCAATTTACTTTCAAAAGGCTCAGAAATGTGAGCGGCACATGCGTGCAGAGTGAGGGGAGGCGTGTGTGCATGATGTGAACAATTAGTGAACCTAGGTCAAGCGTCTGTGGGTGTTACTTGCAGGTTTAAAATCTTTTGAATAAAAATTTGGGAAAAATATTAAGCGAACAACACAGTATTCAGAATGGAATTCAGGATGTGATTTCAAGTCTGTTGCAAAGCCACAAAAAAGAAAAAACACCGTATTAATTAACAGTGGTCATTGCTGAGTGTTGGCATCACAGTGATTTTTTTTTCTTCTCCATACTTTAAAAAATATTCTTTCCAGGTTTCCTGTAATGAATGGCCTTTGTTTCTGAAACGTGTATCTGTTTTTCGTAATAGGGAACAAGTATTTTAAAAAATAAAATATTCAATTCCTTCCCAACTGAGGCAGGACTGTGAAAGAAACTTAAGCTGAAGCAGAACGGATTTCTGTCTGATGCAAAGGCCATTCCTCCCCCAGACGGGAGCGGGGTGGGGGCACCTTCCAGGCGAGGCACCGTCTCACGTGCGGGGAAGTGTGGAGGCAGGGGCGTACAGCAGGCAGCCTCTCAGTGACACTTTCCAGGAGCCTCTTTTTAAGCTCAATTTGAGAGCTCCAGGGCTTACTTTAGCTCAATCTGTACACAAGGATATGGCTGGCCTGATCTGCTAAAAAAAATTTTTTTGTGAAAAGGTTCCATTTTGGTCACAGAAGCACAAGAATTCTCACACCTGAGTTTTAAAACCTCCACCAGGAGCCCCCCTGAACGCCCCCACCCCATGGAGCTCCCCCGAAGGCCTCTGGGGCACACAGCCCAGGGCACCGGGGCTCATGGTGGGGTGAGAGGTGATGGGGTGAGGTTTGAGGTGTCCAAGCACCCAGATTTATCCTAGAGAGAGGGGGTGCTGGCAGCAGTGGCCTGCGGGGAGCAGGGGCCCAGTGTCTCCCACAATTCACTCTAGTTCTGCCACTGACAGGTCATGCTTAGGAAAGAGCATGGTTGGTCACATTAGTTTATTCCTAATAGAAACTCCATTCTGAAACAGAAGGACCAGTGGTGGAGACTGAGTAATCAAATTCTCCAAAGGGCATAAAAAGTTATTACATTTTGTGTGTCTCATGTATAAAAGACCATCACCGAAAACAACTGTACTGTCACTTGTTAGAAATATTTGCTCATTATTTACCACTTAAGATGATTTTCGATCTCTTGATAAGTGTCCTGTCTGACTTTCTGTTCAAAGAGCGCCTCCTTCATCTGTCTTGTTTTTGAAATTTCAGTGCCATGGTCCAATACTGAAGGCAGGAGCGAACAGTGATTATGCCAGTAATCAAATCAGAATCATTTGCAGACAGAAAAACACATTTCTAATGGCAAAGCATAATAGCAACCTAACCAAGTTTTGTTGTTCCTGAGTAATAAATGTGATAAGCAACAATTCTTTCATATTCTGCCCAGGGGCTGATTTATGGGGATCAGTTAGTTACCTTCTCTTAATTCTTTAATCTTCAATTTTCCTGGTTCTTGGTTTAAAACAGTTGCCACAGCATATGGATTTGATAAATCTACTGGAAATCTCAAGTTCTGGTACTCAATTTCCTGAGAGACCAGAGCGGTAGGGAAAATGAGTTATCTCACTGCGCCGTCACCCTCCCTTCACACCGAGGATAACGCCTACCTTACCTTATTCTTCTGAGGTTTTGCCTTCGCTGGTGGTCGGCGAAAATTTACATATGTCACCGCTTTTTCTGGAGGAACGTTCACTTTCTTAGAAAGAGTGTTTAACCTTTTAAATTCTTCTAATCTATAGTTTAAAACAGATATTAAATTAGTATATGCCCATAACTCAAGGTTCCTATTTTTATGTTCCTTCTGATAATATCATGTCTAGCAGCCCATTATCATCTCCAAACTGAAAATAAATCAGTGTACCAAAACAGTGGTCTACTAAAATAAATGCAAGGTCAGTATATTAGAGTATAATCATATATATCAAAATAGCCCACCAATGTTTTTCCTTAAATTCTTAAAGAACATAGCAAGTGGAAACATGACATGCTAAAAAATGCTCGCATAATCCACTTCCAGGCTGTTGGTTTTTAATAGCTAAATTTATTACATTTAAAAAATCTTACCTTGATTTATCTTCCTGGTAAAAGAGTGACTGGGCTCATTGTTTGTAGGAAGATCTTTCAAAAAGACATTTAGACTAATGTTTGGGGTCTTTTCTGTAACTGAAAACTGCCTTTGGACGTAGGCAGGTGGAGACAGTGAAGCTAATAGCCCGAAGAAGCTATTCAGGTTATTTATTACGAGAGGTAGGAGAACTATGTTATACTCAGAAATGCTACCTATGAAGCATTTCTTTAAGCAAGAATGTGTCAACACTTGTTTTACAGGATAAGCACTTGTTTTCCATGACATTACAGAAACAAGACAAGAACGTGCTAACTTTCACTCATTCTGACAATCCATTCACATTTGCTGAGCACCTACTGAACAGGCCCAGTTACATAGTATGGAACATATGCTAGCTATCCCAGATTTAAAACTACCCATGCAAGAGCATCCTTAAAGATGCATGGCATGGCAGAAGCTGTCCCGTGGTGAGACACGCGTTGACTGCCATGCTCTGATGTGCAGGGACGAGGCTCAATGGGGCTTTGACATGCTCTCTGCTGTAAATATTGGGGACAACAAAAACCTTCTTGGGATTAAAAAATAGTTTCCTAAACAACCCTAACTGCCAGTGTTGATGATGGTAATGAAAAGGTCTAAAGAAAATGACTAACTGAAGAGTTACACGTGGAATTTGGCAGTGACAGATTGAGGACATGAGTAAGTCTGTCACACATCCTACACTGAAACAAAGAAAGCAATCCAAGAAAATTCCGGAGAACACTCCAGCCAGTATAATTTTTTTCCCCTTCGTGGTGGAATGTATATGTTATAGTACTATTTGCAGTTCAGGGAGGCATGCAGATCTCAAGACATAGTCCTTGGAAATGTCAGGTGCACTCAACAAGATATGAACATAATAGTTCAGAAATAATGTATGCCTGCATTTCAGTGTGCTTCTACCACACAGTGCTCTCGTGTATTTAAGAACACATCTATGGAAGGTTTACACAAGTAAAAATCCCACTCAGGTGATGTCTTTGAGAAAGTCACTTGCAGCGCATGACATGAGAGGGCAAACAGCATTTTGCTTGCCTGATTCCCTGACACCAGAAAAGTTAGCACTGTTTTTTATTTGTATTCAATTCTACTGTGTTTATTGCCTGAGTGATTTTCTTTCTACTATAGTTACTTGCAGGATTTGGGTTCAGCAGGCCACACCAATATCCCACAGTTGACTTAGGTACTTTGAATTTTTAGGAGGAAAATACTGACATAAATATTTAAGAAATCATGGAGTTAGTTCATACTTTGGTATAACGTTGCTACTCCACTTTTAATATGCTTAATGATGTTAATATGTGATGTGTGTCCATGCATGAAGGAAAGAGGAGGAAAATCAAAATATTTCTTTATCATTTTCAAGACAATTATCAGGATTTTACAAGATTAGTATTTATACTGTGACAACTTTTTCTTTTAACCTTTATAACAATCATGAGCATAAGGAAAAAAACTTATGACACTAACCAGATACACTGGAATATAAACATACAAGCTCATATTCGAATGGAAATGAAAGTTCAGAAAAGATTTGTTATGAAATAAAACTTAATCCTCTTTCATCTCTTCACTCTCACTTGAACTCTGATGGTGCTTTAAAAAACCCTGCAGTGTGGCACATTTCCATGTGTGCCTCATGTGAAGTCACCTGTTGTACATGTCTTATTTTGGTATCTTGAGGAGGTGGCCATTTCCCATGAGGCTTTGCAATGAATGCTGCACACAGCAGGCACTCAATTAATTATAATGTTATAGAGAAACTTTAAAAATAGTTATGGTATTTTGGCCCTATGGTTTAAATTTTTGAATAGGCAGTACTGCACGCATATGGTAAAAAACTCAAATGGTGTACCAGTAGTTATCAGTGAAAGAATTACGCCCCCAAAATCCCTTTTTGAAATCATTTCTTCCCTTCATGGCAGAAGCAACTACTGCTACTAGCATATTCTATGTATTTCTGTTATAAAGTGTACTTTATGTGGGCTCATCATTTTACATAAGGTTTCGATGGCATTTCGTTACAAGAGAGATAGCAAGTAAGAAAGTAAGACTTGGATTTTTGAAAAAGTGTTAAGAATAAACAAAAACATTGCAAAGAAGTCATACGGTAAGC
This sequence comes from Indri indri, assembly GCA_004363605.1. Taxonomy (NCBI): domain Eukaryota; kingdom Metazoa; phylum Chordata; class Mammalia; order Primates; family Indriidae; genus Indri; species Indri indri. The sequence goes on along the minus strand of RJWJ010001634.1, from coordinate 85,717 downwards.
CCATGTTGGGATAGCACGTTCCGGTGAAGACACATTCGTGTGGCTGAGAGTTGAACTGTGAAATCCACAACTGCATTTTGATTTGTGCAGTCCCATACTGAAAGGGTGTAAACTTAATAGTCACATTCATCTTCCCATTAGCCGGAATTATTCCTGAGGGGAATGAAACGAGAAAACGTGATACTCTCTCTTCTTGCCAAGTCCAATCAAAAAGGCTGACACACACAAATACAGTTGACCTCTGAATAACTCGGGGGTTAGGGGCGCTGACCGCCCCCACAGTTGAAAATCCACATAAAACTTTTGACTTCCCCACAACTTAACTACTAATAGCCTAGTATTGCCCAGAAGCCTTACTGAAAACAAACCATCGATTAACACATATTTTGTAGGCTTTTTTTAGTTTTATCCCTTCGTTTACTTATTTATTTTTTTATTTCTGCATATTATGGGGGTACGAATGTTTAGGTTATGTTGCCCTTGCCCACCCCCCAAGTCAGAGCTTCAAGCGTGTCCATCCCCCAGACGGTGCACATTGCACTCATTATGTTTGTATATACCCATCCCCTCCTCCCCTCTCCCATCTGCCAAATGCCCTATAAATACTATTCAGCTTTAAGAAACAAGGGTGATATAGCACCTCTTGTATTCTCCTGGAAAGCACTGGAACACATTCTACTAAGCAAGGTATCCCAAGAATGGAAGAACAAGCACCACATGTACTCACTATCAAATTGGTATTAGCTGATCAACACTTAAGTGCACATATAAGAATAACATTTATTGGATGTCAGGCAGGGGGAGGGGGGAGGAGGGGATGGGTATATGCACAAACAATGAGTGCGATGCGCACCTCCCGGGGAATGGACACACTTGAAGCTCGGACTTGGGGGGGGAGGGAGGGCAAGGGCATCATACGTAACCTAATCATCTGTACCTCCATAATATGCTGAAATAAAAAAAAAAGATGAATACAGTAAAAAAAAATAAAAAAAAATGTTATTCCTATATGTGCATTTATGTGTTGATCGGTGAAACCAATTTGCTGGTGAGTACATGTGGTGCTTATTTCCATTCTTGGGATACTTCATTTAGTAGAATGGGCTCCAGCTCTATCCAGGATAATGCAAGAGGTGCTAGATCACCATTGTTTCTTATAGCTGAATAGTACTCCATGGTATACATATACCACATTTTATTAATCCACTCATGTATTCATGGGCACTTGGGTTGTTTCCACATCTTTGCAATTGTGAATTGTGCCACTACAAACATTCGAGTGCAGGTGTCTTTTTTATAGAATGTCTTTTGTTCTTTTGGGTAGATGCCCAGTAATGTGATTGCTGAATCAAATGGTAGATCTACTTGTATCTCTTTAAGGTATCTCCATATTACTTTCCACAGAGGTTGCACTAGTTTGCAGTCCCACCAGCAGTGTATGAGTGTTCCTATCTCTCCGCATCCATGCCAACATTTATTGTTTTGGGACTTTTTGATAAAGGCCATTCTCACTGGAGATAAGTGATATCTTATTGTGGCTTTGATTTGCATTTCCCTGATGATTAGAGATGTTGAGCATTTTTTCATATGTTTCTTGGCCATTATTCTGTCTTCTTTTGAAAAGTTTCTGTTCATGTCCTTTGCCCACTTTTTGATAGGGTTGTTTGATTTTTTCTTGCTAATTTTCCTGAGTTCTAAATAGATTCTGGTTATCAGCCCTTTATTGGATGTGTAGCATGCAAAAATTTTCTCCCATTCTGTAGGTTGTCTGTTAGCTATTGTGACAGTTTCTTTGACTGTGCAGAAGCTTTTTAATTTGATCAGGTCCCATTTATTTATTTTTGTTGTTGCTTTGATTGCCTTTGGGGACTTCTTCATAAATTCTTTCCCTAGGCCAATGTCTATACGAGTTTTTCCAACATTTTCTTCCAGAATTCTAATAGTTTCGATACATATTTTGTATGTTATATGTATTATATGCTGTGTTCTCACAGTAAAGTAAGCTAGAAAAAGAAAATGTTATTAAGAACATAATAAAGAAGAGAAAACATATTTAATATTCATTAAGTGGGAGTGGATCATTATAAAGGTCTTTATCCTCATTGTCTTCAAGTTAAGTCAGCTTAGGAGGAGGAGGAAGGGGAGGTGTAGGTCTTGCTGTCTCAGGGGTGGCAGAGGAGGAAGAGCTGGCGGAGGTAGGAGAGAAGGAGAGGCAGGCACACTCGGTGTAGCTTTTATTGAAAAAATCTGTGTATCAGTGGCCTGCACTGTTCAAACCTGTGTTGTTCAAGGGTCAACTGTACATTCTTCCCATGCTAAGCACAAGTACAGTATGTCTATTATCTTTATATAGTCTTTTTGTTAAATACACGTGAATCAACTTCTGCATGTTTAAAATGATCTTATTTATCAATTACTACATTTACCCTTTATAATCATTATTTGATTGTGTCAGTTATATAAATATATACATATCAATCTGCATTAGCGATTCAGACGTGAATTCCCAGAACTACCATCTTTAAACAAATTACCAGATGTTGATGTTAATGCTGTAAGCAACAAGGAGAAGCTAAGAACACACACACGAGTTTGTGCCACAGTAATTCAGTTCCCTATATTTTTGTGTAATTTGATTCTCCCCTTTCAAATCTTTAGGATAGACTGCTGCTCTCTCCAAAGTCAAATATCACACTGTGCCTTCTTCCTCCTTTGTATCTGGTGCCAACAGGGCTTGGGACATAGTAAGTGCTCAACGAACGTGCAAAGAAAAATAGAAGGGAGTGAGGATGGATGTACTAGGTGCAATGAAGGCTAACATCTCTCTGACTTCCACTGAAGGCTCTTTGCTTTCTGGATGAGACCCTTGGTCCTTCCGCTGTCCCCACAGGGGCCTTGCACAGTCCCTCGTAAGTGCTGGCATACCCTCCGTGCTGTCCATTCCCTCCTCTGAATCTTGCATTACTGTCCTTTCTCTCTATGCTTAATCACATGGACCATTCATTCAGCCATTCAAGTATCGACAGAGCATTTACTATGTGTTTTAGGAACTTGAGATACATCGATAAACAAAACAAAGTTCCAGATCTCATGGAGTTTATGGTCTAGTTGGGGACAGCAAAAAAAAAATAAAATAAAATAAAAAAATAAAAAAATTAAGAAAGAAAGAAATTCAGAAAGAAAGAAATGAATATAAAATACAAAGTCAGGTTATGCAGGGCATGGGGAAGCAAGTGGGTGGGAAGGAAGGCCCCCTGGCAAGGAGATGAAGAGGTCTGGGGAGAAGAGGGCCTTGGCTCCAATCCCTGACACTGGCTCCTGCTGCCTCAGGCTCAGCACTTGCTGCTCTCTGGGCCTGGAGAGCTCTCTCTCCAGATCTTCTCTTAGCTTCTTTATCCTACTCCCTAAAATTATCTCGTCTACCATCTGCCTTCCCCTGGATTAGAATGTGCATTTTAGGAAGGCAGGTTCATTATAGCTTTCCCAGATCAATAGATTCATGTTGAATGAGCGAATGAACCCAAACTCGAAAGCTTGTCAACCACGTACTACACAAAACTCCTCCTGCCTCTCCCTCCACAGGAAATTCACTGCCCTAAACTTTTGTCGTCCCTACCAGACTCATGTGCCACCTGAATTGTAACCTTTCAAAGTTTCCCCATCTCCCAACTAGATCATAAACCCCAAAGGCAGACACCAGCTCGGTACCTCTTTTATCTTCCTGGATCCCTGTCACAGGGCTTCAGAAATAAATCTTTGTCAATTTCCTGAGCACAGAAGCCAAAATCTTAAATGACACCCACTAGTGACCCTGGGGCCCACTGCAGGACAGGATCGGCAGAAGAGCTGGGGTCTATCAGCCAACCTGAGACCAGCTGACTGGAAACCCTGATTCTCCACGGCACATGCGACTTCAATACCTCGACCACTCGCTTGGTCAGAAAATACACCCATTTGACCCATAGTCATGAGGGGTTTAGATAAGAACATTCCATTGCTTCTGCTCTAGCTCATTAACTTAAAAAGAATAAGAACAAGCTCTGGAGCAAGGATTCACATTTGCCTTGACCTGGCTGATTTATTTTTAAGTGCTCCCAGGCCAGATCTAATACATAAAGCACACTATGGTGGTGTAGTCAGGGCAACCAGAGTAAACTGCTTTTTCCGCTAACGGGGATACCAGTTAATACAGCTCTGTTAACAGCGCCAGAGCAGTGGGCTCCCAGATGTGCACAGCTGTACACGCGTGCCAAAGAGTCATAGCTTACTGCTTGGCAAAAACTAACCATGGTTCAAAGGAGAGTATGTTTCACATTTTAAAAGTGGGAAGGGCACCCCCAAAATGACTACTTCGTTTTTAAAAGCCCTGTTTTATGGGTTCAGTCCAATTCCATCTGCGGTCAATTTGAGATTGCTACCCTTAGATAACCAGAGATAATGTTAAATCACCCAGGGCGGAGACAGAGAGGAAAGAACAAAACTAAAAATAAACTAAAGGCCAAGAACACCCTAGTTTATCAATAAATACTTATCAATACTTCATAATGGGTATTATGAAGAAAATGTAACAACATTGAAAAAACGTTATAATGATAAATGAAGTCGCCAGGAAACACCATTGTGTCTTTGCCTATATTACAGTTATATTAAAGCATGTGCATAAATATGGGATGTTATTAAAAGGAGATGGAAAAATAAAAGCACAGTATTTGTTAGGGAGTAAGGCCCAGGATGGGGATAATTTTTAAAAAGTTCTTTTTTCCAACATGTCCATACAGTGTTACTATAATATTGTTATCATTTTAAAATAACTTTTTCTTCAAAGATCTCAGAAAGTACTGATTGCTCTCCCTAAATTGTCATAGAGCCATTCGACCCACCTACTTAACGTGATTACAGTAAAGTGTTGGTTTCAATCTTCCAAGATTTAGGGTTCCACTAACTGTGTGACTGGGTAAAGTACTTTTTCTCTCTAAGCCTCGGTTGGGAAATTAATAGCTACATAGTTTTAAAATCATCCATGAGCAAGATGTTGACAAATTCTAACAATGCTTTTCTTTTGGTTTCCTGGTGGAGGGAGGGCAACCATCTGACTCACAGCGGTGACACTCAAAGTCACTGCTGCTGCCCAGGGTGTGTGTGCAAGAGAAGGGCCCAGAGACCACCAGACCCTGATTCACACACTTGTTTGGTTACATGTGAGCTCTGTGACTTAGCTTGGTTACCTTATCTGAGGCTCAGTTTCTTCATCTATAAAATGGGACAAGGCTCAAAGGAGAAAAGAATTGTATGGGGTCTGGGATAACGCTGGGTAGAGTGTCCTATAAATGTGGCCTTCCCAATGCTTGTGCTGAATAAAACAAACAATAATATACGGTGCATTAAATTATCATTAAAATGTCAGGAAGAGGAAATATTTCTTTGAAAAACTTACATTTGACCCACTTGAGTTCTTAAAAAGGAAGAGGCAATTGCCTCCCAACGCCCAGCCACTGGGATGAGCTTCCTAAAGTACCAGGTCTTTGCTGTTGCTCCACGAAAGTGCCAAATCCAAGCAAATCTAGGTCAGAAGGCAAGGGTTGGGCTGCCTCTGGAAAGGTCTAGTTTACAGTTTAGGCCTGGAGACTTACCACGAAGAGGTGAACATAAGCCCTGAGCTAGAGACATGTTCTCACTTTCCTGGGAAGAGCCAGCTCCTGCCCAGCCACAGTGATGACCACTGACACGGCACAGCTCCTTGGACTGCTAGTAACCCCCAGGACTCACTTCAGTCTTGTACTCCCTTCTCCCTCCAGCAAGCGTTTTTGACTGGTATTAGAAATAAGTGGTAAAATTAAGTCTTTCAGAATCTACTGACTTTCCTTTTCATCTGCGTGCATGAAATATCCAAAATGCGGACGTCAGGAGCAAGACCAGAGCCTCCCGCGGGCTCTGCCTGTGCTGATGGGAAGTTGTGGAGACAAAGCCTGACTAGAGGACGCCGTGGGAACTAAGTCAGGTCAGGAATCTCTTCCGCCAAGCATAAAAGCTGCTGGCCAGGGACAATTCGCGCGGCACACACAAATGGGTGCCACCGTGCCCGGCCCTGGGGCCAGCACCACGGAGCAAGCGCCTGTAGGGCACAAAGTGACTGCTGGAAAGTCTGGAAGTCAGACTGCACTCAAGGAGCTGCGGGGAGCGTGGCAGGCACCCCACCCACCCAGGCCCGAGCTGGAGCCTTCGGCAAGGCCCATCCACTCCACCATCACCCCTCACCATCCCCAAGGCCACCACCCATCCTGGCCAACCTCGGCTTCCTTCCTGGGGGGCTGCCTGTGTCCACCGTGTGCCACTCCAACTCACTCTCCCCTCGGGAGCCAAAGAGATCTTTTTTTTTTTTTTTTTTTTTTTGAGACAGAGTCTCACTCTCTTGCCTGGGGCGAGTGCCGTGGCATCAGCCTAGCTCACAGCAACCTCAAACTCCTGGGCTCGAGCAATCCTACTGTCTCAGCCTCCCGAGTAGCTGGGACTACAGGCATGTGCCACCATGCCCAGCTAATTTTTTCTATATATATTTTTAGCTGTCCAAT